>JARFJB010001594.1:2657500-2970000 GCA_036346205.1 Vesta saturnalis
CACACAAACACACAAGCACACAACAACACACAAGCACACAAACACACACACAAACACACAACACACACACACAAGCACACAACACAACAAGCACAACACAATACACAAGCACACAACACACAAGCACACAAGCACACAACACACAAGCACACAAGCACACACACAAGCACAACACCACACAACAACACACAAGCACACAAGCACACAAACACAAACACACAACACACAAACAAACACCAAACACAAACACACACGCAAACACACAAACACGCAACAGCACGCAAGCACGCAACCCACGCAAGCACCAACACGCAACACGCAACACGCAAACACGCAAACACGCAAACACGCAAACACGAAACACGCAAACACGCAAACACGCAAACACGCAAACACGCAAACACGCAAACACAAACACGCAAACACGCAAACACCAAACACGCAAACACCAAACACGCAAACACGCAAACACGCAAACACGCAAACACGCAAACACGCAAACACGCAAACACGCAAACACGCAAACACGCAAACACGCAAACACGCAAACACGCAAACAGCAAACACGCAAACACGCAAACACGCAAACACGCAAACACCAAACACCAAACACAACACAAACACCAAACACACAAACACCAAACACGAAACACGCAAACACGCAAACACCAAACACAAACACAACACCAAACACAAACACAAACACCAAACACAAAATACAAACACACAAAACACAACACACAAAACACACAAACACACAAACACAAACACATAAAACACAAACACACAAACACAAACACAAACACAAACACATAAAAACAAAAACACAAACACAGACACAGACAAGACACAGACACAACAACAAACAAAACATAAACACAAAACAAAACATAAACACAAACACAAAACACAACACAAACACAGACACAGACACAGACAGAACAGACACAGACACAGACACAAGACACAGACACAGACACAGACACAGACAACACAGACACAGACACAGACACAGACACAGACACAGACAACAGACACAGACACAGACACAGACACAGACACAGACACAGACACAGACAAAACAGACAGACACAGACACAGACAACAGCAAGACACAGACACAGACACAGAACACAGACACAGACACAGACACAGACACAGACACAGACAAACAGACACAGATACAGACACAGACAGACACAGACAAGACACACAGACACAGACACAGACACAGACACAGACACAGACACAGACACAGACACAGCACAGACAAAGACACAGACAAGACACAGACACAGACACAGACACAGACACAGACAAGACACAGACAGACACAGACACAGACACAGATACAGACACAGATACAGACACAGACACAGACAGAGAACACACAGACACAGACACAGACACAGACACAGACACAGACAAGACACAGACACAGACACAGACACAGACAACAACAACACAGACACAGACACAGACACAGACAAACAAACACAGACACAGACAGAACACAGACACAGACACAGAACAGACACAGACAAACACAGACACAGACACAGAACAGACAAAGACAAACAACAAAACACAGACACAGAACAGAACAATAAGACACAGACAAGACACAGACACAACAAACACAACAACAGACACAACCAAAAGACAAACAACACAGACACAGAACAGACACAGACACAGAAACAGACACAGACACAGACACAGACACAGACAGACACAGACACAGACACAGACACAGACACAGACACAGACACAGACACAACACAGACACAGACACAGACACAGACAGACACAGACACAGACACAGACACAGACACAGACACAGACACAGACACAGACACAGACACAGACACAGACACAGACACAGACACAGACACAGACCGACACAGACACAGACACAACACACAGCACAGACACAGACACAGCACACGCACAGACAAGACACAGACAGACAGACGCACACAGACACAGCACACGACACAGACACAGCACACAGACACAGACACAGACACAGACACAGACACGACACAACACAGACACACGACACAGACACAGACACAGACACAGACACAACACAACACAGCACACAGCACACAACACAAACACACAACGACACACACAAACACACAACACACAACACAAACACAACACAAACACAAACACAAACACAAACACAAACACAAACACAAACACAAACACAACACACACAACACCAACACAAACAGCAAACACAAGCACAACACACAAACACAACACACAAACACAAGCACAACACAAGCACAACACAACACAAGCACAACACAAGCACAAGCACAAGCACAACACAACACAAACAAGACAAACACAAGCACAACACAAGCACAACACAAGCACAACACACAAACACAAACACAAACAAACACAAACACAAACACAAACACAAACACAAACAGCAAACACAAACGCAAACACGAAAACGCAAACACAAACACGCAAACACGCAAACACAAACACGCAAACACCAAACGCAAACAACGCAAACACGCAAACACAAACGCAAACGCAAACCAAACGCAAACGCAAACGCAACACGCAACACGCAACAACGCAACACGCAAACACGCAACACGCAACAACACAACACGCAAACCAAACGACACGAACACAGCAACACGACAAACACAAACACAAACGACAAACGCAAACCAAACGAAACGACACGAACACAACACGAAACCACAAACACGAACACAACGCGAACCGAACGCAACACGAACACGAACACGAGCACGAACACGACACGAACAGAACACGAACACGAACACGATACACGAACACGAACACAAACACGAACACGAACACGAACACGAACACAGCACGAGCACAACACGAACACAAACACAAACACAACCAACACAAAACACAAACACAAACACAAACACAACAAACACAACACAAACACAAACACGAACGAACAATACGATCGAACACGAACGAAACCGAACGCAGAACACAAACGCGACCGAACACGAACAACAACATCAGACACGAATCATTATGTCAGAATTCAACAGACCGAAGGAAGGACAAAAACACTGCAAAAACTATACAAACACACGGAACACAATTTAACACGAACACGAATTCACGAACACGAACACTAACACAATAACAAAACCAAACACAAATCGCACAAAATCACAAACTCAACACCAATATTACATTGAAACAATCCAAAACACACAGCGCATCATCGAAAGCACAATAGATCAGACACAGACTAGAACAGAACACACTACGAAAAAACCACGCAAGACGACAACGATCAGACATCGTCATGGACAACAAATCATGGACAGGAAATATCACACGCAAACCAACATACCATTACAACGATACGGACAGCGCGAATGTCCGACTGCTATGTCGTATGCGTGTGAAGATGTGTTGTGTAACGTTTTGTTTAATATTTAATTTTGGGCAATTTTGAAAATCAATTGTTTTGGTTTGAAGCTTTAATAATAGAAACCTAGATAAGTGGTATTATTAATCAAGTTTCAAGGTATTCATACTATAATTATTGTAGTCTGCAATGTCAACTTTGATATATATATTTTTAAACGAAGCAATGTAGAAAATGGTCAGGAGAAATATATTAACGTTTATAGTTATCAAGTTACAATTAAAATTCTAACATAAATTGAATCAATGTCGAAGTCTGACGAATTTTCATTGATTTATTTATGCAAGAAAATAAGCCTAACCTCGTCCTTTACGTTAAAAAATGTGTAGAATTTAAAAGCAGTACTTGATATTCAGGATTAGGTGCTTTTGTGAACGACCATGACTGTTGACCATTGCAAAAATTTGGATAAAGTTTACACTTATTTGTTTATTTACAATTTAAATAAGCTGTTATTAAAATGAGGAAAAAGAATTATAATTTTATGACCATGTTTTAATAACTTGCTCTACTCCATCGTTTTGATAATTATTAATTATTTACTTAGCTACAGGGTTGCCCCAAGGAGGATCGAACTATGCGGCGCCCGGACGGCAATATTAGAAGCGAAATTAGAAAGAAATCAGATATTTACTTTCACAACGAAATTTCACTTATCTCAAAACGGTATCCAGGAAAGGCAAAATGCTTACAAGTTCACTGATGACGTACAGTGTAACAAAACCGAAACGACAATTACCAACACAAAAAAACACAAGCATGAACTAAACATAATCAAATGCCAAATTGAACGCAGACAAAATTTAAAACTTAAAAAGACCAAACCAAACAAACTTTTGATTTTAACGGATTTAACCAACGCAAACGCAAACGCAAACCAAACCATACTAAACGCAAACGCAAACGCAAAACGCAAACGCAAACCAATCGCAAACGTAACAACGCAACAAAAAACTTATTTAACAACGAACAAACGAAAAACCTCATTCGAACACGAGCACGAACACGAGCACGAACACGACACGAACAAAAAATCACGATCACGAACACGAACACGAGCACGAACACAGAACACGAAACGACACGACACGAAACACGATACAAAACACAAACACGACACCCCACCGAATGGTTCCGAACCAAGCAACCGCGAAACAGTAACGATTAAGCACGCAAATCATGCATACGCAAGCGAACTGAACGCGAACGCGAACGCTAACACCGAACCCAACACAACACGAACACGAACACGAACATTTGGAACAAAGAGCATAGCTAAACACAGCACAGCAAACATTTACACATTTAACACAAACACAAACAGAATGCACAACACAATACCTTTTTTCAAACAAACACAGACACAAACACAAACACAATCAGAAACACGATTACACAAACACAATCACAAACACACAACACAGACACGAGACACAGACACAGACACAGACACAGATTTTCACAGAACGACACAAACTAATTAGTCAGAACACGTTTCAGACACATCACGAACAGATTCACAACACGAACAGAACAAAACGAGGACCGAGCACGATACATACACAAAATCCGAACAACAACGCCGAAAACGAACGCAAACGCCAACATTCAACCCTAGTTAGTCACAAGCAACCTAACACAACGGAAGCGAACGAACGAACACAACACGAACACAACGAACACGAAACGAACACAGCACAAACACAGGACAAACAAACACAACCAAAACAACACAAACACAAACACAAACACAAACACAAACACAAACACAAACACAAACACAAACACAAGCACAAGCACAAGCACAAGCACAAGCACAAGCACAAGCACAAGCACAAACACAAACACAAACACAAACACAAACCAAACGCAAACGCAAACGCAAACGCAAACGCAAACGCAAACGCAAACCCAAACGCAAACGCAAACGCAAACGCAAACGCAACCGCAACCGCAAACGCAAACGCAAACGCAAACGCAAACCCAAACGCAAACGCAAACGCGAACGCGAACGCGAACACGAACACGAACTCGAACACGAGCACGAGCACGAACACGAGCACGAACACGAACACGAACACGAACACGAACACGAACACGAACACGAACACGAGCACGAACACGAGCACGAGCACGAACACGAACACGATCACGAACACGAACACGAACACGAGCACGAGCACGAGCACGAGCACGAGCACGAGCACGAACACGAACACGAACACGGACGCGAAAACGAACGCAAACGCCAACGCGAGTGCGAACGCGATTGCGAACGCGAACTCGAACGCGAACGCGAACGCGAATGCGAACACGAACACGAACACGAACACGAACACGAACAGACACAGACACAGACACAGACACAGACATAGACAGACACAGACACAGACACAGACACAGACACAGACACAGACACAGACACAGACACAGACAAGACAGATACAGACACAGACACAGACACAGACACAGACACAGACACAGACACAGACATAGACACAGACACAGACACAGACACAGACACAGACACAGACACAGACACAGACACAGACACAGACACAGACACAGACACAGACACAGACACAGACACAGACACAGACACAGACACAGACACAGACACAGACACAGACACAGACACAGACACAGACACAGACACAAACACAAACACAAACACAAAAACAAACACAAACACAAACATAAACATAAACACAAACACTAATACAAACACAAACACAAACAAACCCAAACACAAACACAAACACAAACACAAACACAAACACATACACAAACACAAACACAAATACAAATAGTATATCAATTATGTATTGCCGAACATCGAAGGAAAAATAGAGTGGGGCAGAATCATCCATATATCTTTGTTTCCACCGAAGTAAAAGAAGCAAATTATTCAGAAGTGATATTCATTTATTTTCTAGAATTTCAACAGGACCAGTAAGGTAAGGATCAATAAATACTACCTGCTAAAATATTTATTATAAATTGATACTGGTAACGTACAATTTTAATGGCGTGTAGATTTTCATCCGCATACACATGTACGTTATGCAGATTGGTGACTCAAAACCTAGTAAACTACGACTTCTGAAAAACATTTTTCTACAAAAATTTGCATCGCCAATTATTTCATTTTGAAAAAATTGCCTCTAAGGTTTTTCCTAGCGCTATTCGTTTCGAATAGCGCTATTTAGTGGTTCAGTGTTCGGCGTTGGAACGCATGAACATCCACTTTCGTGAAAAAACTAGTACGCAAGGAGCGTATCAACGGAGTTCGTATAGACAATTTGTCATTGGTACTAAATAATTCTTTTTTGTGGCAGGTATAATTATTTCCACTATCGCTAAATCCACCAATTGCCTCTATTTACAACGTTTGGTGTGTGTGCATGTGTGTCTGTGTGTCGGAATGTCCGTCTGATATGTGCTGTATGCTGTGTGATAGTATGTGTGTGTGTGTGTGTGTGTGTGTGTGTGTGTGTGTGTGTGTGTGTGTGTGGTGTGCGTGTGCGTGTGCGTGTGTCGTGTGCGTGTGCGTGTGCGTGTGCGTGTGCGTGTGCGTGTGCGTGTGCGTGTGCGTGTCGTGGCGTGTGCGTGTGCGTGTGCGTGGTGTGCGTGTGCGTGTGCGTGCGTGTGCGTGTGCGTGTGCGTGTGCGTGTGCGTGTGCGTGTGCGTGTGCGTGTGCGAGTGCGCGTGTGTGTGCGCGTACGCGTTGTTTGCGCGTGTGCGTGTGCGTGTGCGTGTGCTTTATAACCACATCACGTACGCACTTGAATGATCGTTTTTAGCTTTCTTTTATTTCTCTTGAAACTGATTAGATTTTGAGAGAAATCCAGCGGGGGAGGAATCGGTTATTAGGACTAGCGTAGTCAAATATTTATGAAACATCTGCATTTCTCAAAATTACTATGCAGTTGTTGACACAACGCGTAATTTAGCCGCAAAAGAATTGCAAAAATAGAATTTAAGTATTTGTTCAAATTTGTTCAATATCTGAATAACACTCAACTTTATAAGAAAACGTGTTAACATTCAATTTTACATAACTTTTCGTTATAAAGTTACGTAAGTCAAAACCAAATAAGCGTTAAAAATTAAAAAATAGGCCCTCTAACTGTGCTATCGATACGGTTATAGAAGCGAGAGGCTTTGGAATTTCTTTTCAAGTTTCGAAGGTTAAGTAATTGACAAATCTTTACCAAAGAGCTTTTCAATTATTTCATGGAATTAGATATTATAAAATTATGGGCAGATAGCTTGCGCATGTGCGATAAGTTTTTAAAATTATTTAAAATGTATCCAAAATGTACTAAACTAAGTTCCAGATAATTGTCAGTTGTTTTTTTAACCTTTGAGTAATTATTACAAAGTTGCTTATAGGAGTAAGCGGCTTTAGAATTTGTTTCTTAATTAGAAGTTAGATTCTATTAAGCTTATCTAACATGAATGTGTAAAGGTCAGTCTGACATAGATTGTTTTTTTTTGGCAATGTTGCCTATTCCCATTATGAACGTATTACAATGGAAGTTACATAATTAATTATGCTTAACAAATTCATTATTTGATTTTCTCTTTGTAAGTTGGAAGGTCCTGTATTGTTCTACAGATACTTTTTACATGGGAAAGTTTGAAACATTCACTCCATAATATGCACCTAAAAAACCTTTAATTTGGTTTACGTATGTTGATGTTGGTAATTTGGAGGCGTGGAGAAGAAGCACTAAATGAGTTTTTAGATTGTATAAATGGTATTCACTCAAGCATTCAGTTACTATAGAAAAATAATCTAATATAAATTTACCATTTTTAGGTACATTAATGTCTAAAACAAACAATTCATGTTTTCCTTTTATTGTTTACGGTATACTGACATACACAAACACACACGCACACATGCACGCGCACACGCACGCGCACGCAATCACACACAAGCGCGCGTGTACACGCAACATACACACATACGCACGCACGAATACATGCATGCACACTCGGACACACGCACACACGCACACACGTACACACGCACACACGCACACACGCACACACGCACACACGCACACACGCACACGCACACGTATACACACACACGCACACACTCACACGCACATAGGCATACACGCACACACGCACACGCGCACACACGCACACACGCACACACGCACACACGCACACTCGCACACTCGCACACACGCACACACGCACACACGCACACACGCACACACGCACACACGCACACACGCACACACGCACACACGCACACATGCACACACGCACACACGCACACACGCACACACGCACACACGCATACACGCACACATGCACACACGCACGCACGCACGCACGGACTCACACGTATACAAAAATATTTTCATGAATTGTCAAATTGCCACACTTTAATAAATTAGCGTAATCAAAGCTCTGCTGGATCGAGATAAACGAATTTGTGATCCAAAATCTTAAGAAGGTGAATTTTAATTTTAACTGTTGCTATGACTAGGTTTTTCTTAGACCTCTAAACTATTAAGTATGTTTTTATCACGGCTTAATTTAGCATAGTTAAAATTAAAAACGCGTGTTTTCATGGCATATTAAAGGAAAATTGTTTCTTTATTGGATTTGTGATTTAATTAGTGCGTTAAGTTTTTAGCTGTGAATACTTATTAAAGTAAATTACAGTTCTCTATAATTTTGGACTTACATTATAACTTTACTATATTTTATTTAATTTGTTTTTTTAATGGTGACATTTTTCATAGTTAGTCTTCGTCTGTAAGAGAGTGATTTGTCATTTTCAAGGTGATTTAATAATATTTAAGCCATTAAATATTTACTAAACAAAATTATATTTGATTCAATTTTCAAAGGCTACTATCATCACTGTAATTATCGAAAGGCTTAAATTTATTTTAAAAAAAATAATAAACAATATATGATTTCATGCTCAAAAAGTAAGTATTTTAATTAAGAGTCATAATCGCGATTCGACATTTGTTCTTGTGCAATGAAGATAATCATCGAATTAGATTCTACCACCTTTAAGATTTATGAGTAAGAAACAACAACAGTAGTCGAAAACTTCGTAAAAAAAGAAGGGGATTGCTTTTCAACACAGAAACGTCTACATGCTCATTACGAAAAAATATTTACATTACTAACACTAACGGCTTAAAAATTCCAAAATACATAACCTAGTAATAATATGTACATAACCTAATTTTATGTCTGCTTGTCAAGTTAGGAAAATTGAGCACGCATTAAGCTTGAAAATTTGCGTTATTAATAATTTTCACGCTTTTCAAAAGCGCTTACAACTGACATGTTCCCAGCACTCTTAACAAAAGGTTTTGTAAATGAATTTGCTTCAATTTAATATTTTTTTTAATAACTTTCGGAATACTTGATTTGGTTCAAGGATGCTCTAGTATATAAAAATTGAGTATATGAATGGGTTATGTAACGTTTTGTTTAATATTTAATTTTGGGCAATTTTGAAAATCAATTGTTTTGGTTTGAAGCTTTAATAATAGAAACCTGGATAAGTGGTATTATTAATCAAGTTTCAAGGTATTCATACTATAATTATTGTAGTCTGCAATGTCAACTTTGATATATATATTTTTTAAACGAAGCAATGTAGAAAATGGTCAGGGAGAAATATATTAACGTTTATAGTTATCAAGTTACAATTAAAATTCTAACATAAATTGAATCAATGTCGAAGTCTGACGAATTTTCATTGATTTATTTATGCAAGAAAATAAGCCTAACCTCGTCCTTTACGTTAAAAAATGTGTAGAATTTAAAAGCAGTACTTGATATTCAGGATTAGGTGCTTCTGTGAACGACCATGACTGTTGACCATTGCAATTTGGATAAAGTTTACACTTATTTGTTTATTTACAATTTAAATAAGCTGTTATTAAAGTGAGGAAAAAAGAATTATAATTTTATGACCATGTTTTAATAACTTGCTCTACTCCATCGTTTTGATAATTATTAATTATTTACTTAGCTACAGGGTTGCCCCCAAGGAGGATCGAACTATGCGGCGGCCCGGAGCGGCAATATTTAGAGGGCGAAATTAGAAAGAAATCAGATATTTACTTTCATCACGATATTTCACTTTATTCTCTAAAACGGTATCCAGGAAATGGGAAAATGCTTGTCACGTTCGTCGTGATGCTGTACAGTGTGTAGAAAAACCGGAACGGTCAATTATCTCAACAGAAATATAAATCAAGCATGAATTTAAATATCATATATGCAAAGTTGCCAAATTTGTAGTTTTCTTTGTAGATCTAAAACATTTTAAAACCTTAAATAGAGTACCCTAATAAAATACTTATCTTTTTTGGGTTTTTAAATGGTGTATTTTAAATTATACAATCTAAACGTTTCGATAACACTTCGTCAGTAGTAATATCTGTTAAAATTGTTAAAGATGATGTAAACAATTCTGTCAAAGTTGAACAATTTTTCAACTAAAAAACATTTATTTTCAACAATATTAAAATACAAAAAACCCTCATTTTTAATACTTAAGGCAACATATATCAACCATGTTGAAAAAATTAATCAAACTTGACGTTAGTGAAAAATATTATACCAACTTTGTAAAAATAACTCACAAATGTAGGGGGCAAATAAAAAAAATAGATTATATTTAATACTAGAAAAATACCCCCCCCCTATTTCCCACCCTTTGATATTGGTTTTCAACGCCTTCTAAGCATACTCCTGAAATCATGTTTAATTTGAATTTCAAAGATCTCTAAGATACTATTGCTATACGTCTCAAGGGACCCATTTCACCCCCTTTCCTCCCTCTTAACACTTTCCAGACCTCAATTGGTAAATTTCATGATGTTCTTCATTTTGGTGATAAAAAGATGCTTAGTTTGATACTCTCCATGATATTTTACAATATTTTTAACTTTCAACCCCTAAACTGAGGGATGATTGGCTTCGTAATTGCCTTTCCCTTGTTTTTCTATTTTTCATACTCGTGATATTCCACACGGTATACTTCATTCAGAAAACTTAATTTGCTTCCTTGATAGTCCTTCGCATTTCCACCTGTTATAGGATGATGTCGGAGAAAAGTCAAAACACATGGTTATTTTTTCTTAAGGAACATCTAAATATTAATTTTCATGCTTCTGGCCTTGACCGCTTTTAAGATATATTCACTTTGGAACATGATTTCATCCCTCTGAAGTAAAATTTCAAATAACGGTGGTACACGGGTCTGTTTGAATATTAATAAAAATTGTTTCCCCGATTTTCAGATTTCGAACTGCCCGGATTACGAAAAGGTCTGTTTTTTAACCCTTAATTTCTAACCCTTAGGGGTTGAGATTCAACAAGTCATCCTTTGATGTGCACCTACGTGGTATGGGGTGGACGTTACCCAAATTTGAAATTATTAGGCCTAACGGTCTGATCTTGGCGTTGTTGGTCATTGAGTGAGTGAGGACAAAGCCTCTTATTAATATAAATTTAATATTTAAGATTACAACAGGATATCTAAAATGGTAAAAAGTATTGCTTTCTCCAAAAATTCGCCTTGGCTAAATAGTTTTGTCTGGCTGATTCTAACCCAAGCTGTTTGATGTCTTGACCGGTTTCTGTCAATGCTAATATGCGTTGACTGGATTTTTTTTAATGAGTGTGGACCTGAATAGGCTAAATTAGGCCTATCGTGCTAAAGCACTCAGGAACACTTAGAAGGATGGATAGAGGGATAATGAATTGCCAATAGATGCCTATGAACAGCTACCGTAAATTTTCTCATGTCATAAGTGAGAGGAAAACAGGAACTAGGGAGATCATTCCAGAGTTTAGAAGCCGTGTAGAAAAATGTGGATTGCGCCCGTTTGGTACGACAAATGGAGATTTGTACTGCATACTGATGATGTGAATGAGCGAACCGAGCGTTTCTCACAAAGATAGCCCGAGATGGTATCAAAGAATATAATTCAGCAGCACAATAGCCGTTGTAATAACGATAATACAAAGAAAGAACTGAAACCATCCTTCTATGCTCAAGGGACTGTATGTGAGAAGTTAAGGACGGGTCATTTATAAGCCTAATCGCTCCCTTTTGAATACGATCAACGATATCGAGAGCGTATTGTGGAGCACTAACCCAGAAGTGAGAATTATATTCCAGATGAGGTCGAATTCGGCCCTTATACAGCAGAATGATTTGTCGAGAGGTAAAGTACTGCTTAGATCTGTACGAAAAGCCTATTTTACGAGCAGCTGTTTTGGTAGCTGACAGAAGATGTTCAACCCATGAGAGATTTGAAGATACAGTTATACCAAACAGAGTAATAGGGTCTGAAAACTTAAGAACTGAGCCATTCATACTTACAACAGAAAATGATCGATCTTTTTGGCGGACACAAGGCAACACTGAGTTTTGTTAGCATTAAATTTAACTAGATTATTGCTTCCCCATTCGAGAATACGTTGAATATCTTTGTTGATTGAATTTGCCATTTCAGCTTTAATTTCTTGAGTTGACATAGAAGGTGGATTATCACTATGACTAGACCGCGATGAACTACTGCTATCGTCAGCAAAGTAATGGATGGGTTTAGTTGTAGAAGAAATAAGGTAATTTATGTACAGCAGAAAAGTGTAGGCGCTATCACTGATCCCTGTGGTACGCCCGCGTTAATGCTAACTTCTTTTGGAAAAACCATTAACTACGATACGTATTCGTCTTTATCAAGGAAACTAGAAACCCAGTTGATGAGCGTATCATTTAACCCAAACGAGGTGAGTTTGGCAAGTAAGCACTTATGCCAAACTTGGTCAAATGCCTTTGAGATATCTAAAGCGACTACAACTGTTTCCGGACTGCTCTACTGTATTGTTCGAAATCTGGAGTCACATATGAAAGAAGATCACCTGTTGAACGACTTTGCTTAAACCCATATTGGTGGTCACTAAGGAGTTTGTTAGTTTCAAGGAACGTGAGCAGTTGCTAATTGATGGCTTTTTCCATGATTTTAGACAAAATGGAAGTGATGGCTTACACTTCTTTGCATAAAGTCTTAACTGAACTGATAGTTGGCTTTTATCAAGAAAACTAGAAACCCAGTTGATGAGCGTATCATTTAACCCAAACGAGATGAGTTTGGCAAGTAAACACTTATGCCAAACTTGGTCAAATGCCTTTGAGACATCTAAAGCGACTACAACTGTTTCCCCGGACTGCTCTACTGTATTGTTCGAAACCTGGGTCACATATGAAAGAAGATCACCTGTTGAACGACTTTGCCTAAACCAATATTGGTGGTCACTAAGGAGTTTGTTAGTTTCAAGGAACGTGAGCAGTTGCTGATTGATGGCTTTTTCCATGATTTTAGACAAAATGGAAGTGATGGCTTCACTTCCATTGCATAGAGTCTTAACTGAACTGATAGTTGGCTTAAGTAGCTCCTACATTAATTAAAATAGCAGCCGCTTGGGGTGGTTTCTGAATTATCTAAATAGTTGTTTGTGTTAAAATGGGCCACCGTTAAACCGTTAGAAGGCTAACAATAGATTACAAATTGGACTTTGATCCATGCTATACAGAGAAAGTTATGCTTAAAACGTGAGAAAGTTATGCTTAAAACGTAAGAATGCTAAACCGAGATTTAAAGCTATGGTACTGGTAGAGTTGATAAGATGTGTGAAACTAAGTTGGTTAATATCCTGATTGATTCACACCTTAGTTAAAATTTATATCAGACAGCGTAATGTGTTTAAAGCATACAGTACAAAATCAATCAAAACTTGAAACAAAACTGCAGATCTGATATCTGCACTGGAAAGGATTAAAAAGATGTTTATCATTACTACTACGCAGATACAAAGTATGAAGAAATATTCACCAAGTGTAAAAATAATAAACCGGTCTTGCGGTATAGTACGAGTTGGTATGCAGTTGTGTGAAGGATTACTTATGTAGAAATACCGCATGAGCGCCACTCTAGCGAGTATTGGAATTGTGGATGAAGGCTATTGAAGAAAATTTAAAAGAGCTTCAGATCTACTTGTGTGTGGCAGTTTGTATAGTCCATACTAGGTGTTACCTCTTGTCCTTTGATCCCGATGCTTCGTTTATTGTAATGTATTTTCCACTTTAAAATGTATTTTATTAAATTAATTAATTTAGATTGTTGCCTTGGTCTGTCGTTGATTTTTATCGAACTTGGTAACTGCAACATTAAGAAACTTGAGCTTAGATATACAAAACTGCGTCGATGTCTTGTTATATAGTTATATCGCAAGTCTGGCTATTTCCTCATTTTAAAACGGTTGTCAAAGTTTCGCCGAGATCGGCTGTAGTGTGTTAGAGATTCGTACGCACGTCTGCGCTATCGTGCATTAAAACGGTGTGTCAAGTTCGCCGAGTCGGCGAGTGCGTGTGGATGTGTGCGTGCGGGTGCGTGGTAGCGTGTCGTGTGTGCATGCGTGTGCGTGTACGTGTGCGTTTCCGTTTGCGCGTGCGGGTGTATGCGTGCGTGCATGTGTGCTATGTGTGCGTGTGTGTGCACATTTCAAATGTACAAACATATCGGCATATAGATCTTAGAAAACGGAATTAATTATGTTCCATGCAATTTTGGTAGATGCGTAATTTATGAAAAATATCGCATAAGTAGAATTTAAGCGTTATGTTCCACATTTTTATTTCAAAGCCTGATTAGAAATTAATATGTTCAGAAATAATATAAGCAGTTTGTTCCTGTTATCGGTGATAACACGAGTTAAAGTCTGATAAAATTGAACAATTGTATGTTAGAAATAGTAGTAAGGTTGTGTATTATAGGTGATAAGTTGTCAGTATGAAAAGTGAGTGGTGAGAGTGTAGGGTAGTGTGGTGTGAGTGTGAGTGGAGTGAGTGTGTTGTCGTGTGGTGTGTGTGTAGGTGAGTGGTGGTGTGCGTGCGCTGTGGTTTGGAGGTGGTGTGTGTGGTGCGTGAGTGCGTGCGTGCGTGCGTGCGTGCGTTGTGTGTGCGTTCTGCTGCGTGCGTGCATGCGTGCGTGTGTGTGCAGGCGTGCTGGTGCTGCGTAGTGCGTGTACGTGTGTCCGTTTGCGCGTGCGTGATGCGTGCGTCTGTAAATGGTTAAATTTTGGATGTGTCAGCAATTTTGGAACATTTGTACAAACATATCGGCATATAGATCTTAGAAAACGGAATTAATTATGTTCCATGCAATTTTTTGGTAGACGCGTAATTTGAAAAAATCCCTAAAGTAGAATTTAAGCGTTTGTTCACATTTTTTATTTCAAAGCCTGATTAGAAATTGTATGTTCAGAAATAATATAACAAGCGTTGTGCCTATTATCGGTGATAACACGATTTAAAGTCGATAAAAATTGAACAAGTGAGTGTGAGTGAGAGTGTGAGGGTGAGTGTGTGTGAGTGTGAGTGTGAGTATAAGTGTGTTGTCAGTGTGTAGGAGTGAGAGTAGTGTTGAGTGTAAGTAGTGTGTGTGAGTGTGAGGTGTGTGTGTGTGTGCGTGAGTGCTGTGTGCTTGCGTTCTAGCATGCGTGCGTGCATGCGTGCGTACGTGCGTGTGTGCGTGCGTGCATGCGTGCGTGCGTTAGTGCGTGCGTGCGTGCGCGCTTGCGTGAGTGCGTGCGTCTCTTGTAAATGGTTAAATTTTGGGAGAATTCAAGCGGCGGAGAGGGAAGGATTATTAGGAACAGTTTTTTGTATAAAAATATCGGCATATAGATCTTAGAAAACTGAATTAATTATGTTCTATGAAATTGTTTGGTACGATGCGTAATTTGAACAAATTTGTTCAAATTGCTGCAATATCTAAATAAGGATCAACTTTATAAAGATATTTCTGAAAGACAATTTAATTCTTTTTTCGTTACAAAGTTTCTTTAGATATGTGTTGTTCCACACCATTTTTATTTCAACTATCATTGCGAATGATAGATAAATGTACTTAAGCCCTATGTAAATGCCCAATCAGAAATTGTATGTTCAGGGATAATATGACAAGTGATATGCCCATAACCCGAATTAAAGCCGATGAACGAGTGCGAAGCACGAGTACATTTTTCTGAAAATCTATAGGAATATGTGTGGACATATTCTTTAAAAATAATTCAATTTTGCATGACTTTTGTCTGTATAAAATTTCACGTGAACTCTGTTTGCGGTATTTTTAACACGCGGTTGGCTTTGCAGTTTTTTTTCAAGTTGGTATCTGTATGTCTTTCAATGTTTATCTCACATAAAGATTAAACATTTATCTGATAAACCATTATTTTTACGACGTTGCCTGATTTTGTTATCAACGTATAGCGAAAGTGGTTGCAAAGTTATCCTAAAAACATTCTGTTTCATTTCCATTTTGTAGGATGGAAGGTCGAATGTTATTCCACATCAGATATTTAAAAATAAAAAGAAATTGAATGTAAATAAAATTTATACATTGTTATATTTCATTCTAGTGCAATATATTTTTGTTGTTAGTTGCTAAAAGAGCTGTTCGTCAACTGCTAACTTTTTATAGTACCACTATTTAAATTATTTTTATTCTGTTTTAGGATAAACTTTTAAACAAGTTAGAAGAGAGTGAACCAGAACTTGCAACATGTCCAGAAGAAGAATGTGTTATATGCATAAACGCAAAAGCAACAATGCAGACAGCACCATGCGGACATCAAGTCGTTTGTCGAAAATGTTTCGTAAAGACAATTCAAATAGCTGTCTCTCAACGTCTTTTACCATTGCGATGCGTTATATGTCGAGCAAAAATTCTTAGGCTTAAGGTTTGTAGTACCCAAAATAATAATAATAATAATTTATAATCAGTAATTTAATTTTTTAAGACCGGTCCTGTTCTTCCAACATCAGCAAGCGGATACTCAGTAAATTCGCGTTCATCTTCCGTTCCTCAATCTGATAGTTTGTACAGTGTAAGCAGCGGGGGTTCGTCGGTGTCGTCCAGTTCATGTGCTTCCGATAATAGTAATGGTTCTTGTTGCGGGGGACATTGTTTAGGAGCGTATCCGAGACAACCAATAACAGGAGCTTTAAGAAGATCTCAACAACATGCTATGAAGATTAAGCTTCAAGAATACTGTCATCCAGAGCGAAGTAACATTAATAGATTACCTCCAATAAAGGAATCGCCATATTCTGGTAGCCCTTGTCACAGCAATGCGCCAGCATCTACTAGAATTAGGTAAAAGATTACTACGAGTGACTCAAACTAAAACACATTTTTCCAGATGCGCTCAGAAAATTGTAACGCAACTTGAAACAGTACCACTTTTAGGGAAAAGGAGAGATTATAAGTATGAAAAACTGGCACAGGAAGATGAAGAAGCAATTGAAAAGGTTGAAGATGATGACAAAGAGAAGACTCGGAAATGGTGGACGGAGAGAAGATGGAAAGAGAGAAGTAAAAGTGAAGAAAGGAATGATAATAAAAAGAATGAGCTTGTTGAAAAGCAAATGGAATTGAAAGAAAAGCAAAGAAAAATACGGTTTTCCTTGGATGATTTAAAGGAAGATAAAAAAGTGAAATAAGAGAGCTATACTTTTTTTTATGCGAAAAGTTTTTGAAGGCAATTTTATCAAAAAATAAAAATAATGATACGACTACCTCCTGGGTCTACTAAATAATACTAAAGATTTTTAGATCAACCTGTAATCAAAGTTTTGAGCTACAATATGTGTTTAGAGTAGATAAGGGAGATTAAAGACGTTAAATCATTTCTGCAAAACGCTTAGCGCGTGATTTTAAAAATATACGAATAACTAAAAATACTTAATCTTCCCAAGTAAATCTAGTAAGTCAATGTTTAGGTCAATTGTTTTTCTAGTTCGTGTCGTTTATGTATATGTATCGCGATTTTGGTACATTTTTTGACAATGTTCCATTGAGGCGCTGTCTGTTCAAAATAAGGCACCACCCTGTAAAATCTGATATTGACTTTAATCAAAAATCAAAATAGTCGACATATCGATTGCTTTACTTTTTAAATGGGAAAAAAGTGGAGATCAATAGCATTCTTTTTTATCAGTTCACAGGGTGGGCATAAAATGTTGGCAATAATTCATAATCAAATAATCGTAGATAAATATATATTTTAATGCTGGTTATGCGGCCCTGTATCATAGAAGTTTAGTTTTGTATACTTAATAGTCGCGTTGTCAAATTACGTATAACATGTACAGGGTGTTTGAAATTAAAGTTAGTTCGTAAATAATCATGGTTAAGGGGGACGGGAAATGGGGAATATTGTCTTGTGAGTAATAATAACATAATAGAAGCAAATAATTTTGATCATCCTGTATTTATTTGAAACCAACTTATGAAAAATAAAATTGTTACTGATTAAAATGAGTTTTTGTTTGTTAAATATGTAGTAGTCCATAATTACATTCTTCGTAAATTTTTTATACGTTTACATAGTGATGGAATTTGGTTTTTAAAAATTATATAATAATAAAAAAGACCCACTTTATTACTTCTAATACTTGTTGTTTTCATCACGTAATGGAGTAATAATTATGGATGTTATCATTTATACAAAATTACGTGTAACAATGTAATATTGAACTCAACTATTTTTGTAATTATCATAAAGACGGGTATGACATGATTGTATTTCTTAACATGTTAAAAAAGGTGACAGCTCAAAAAAAATGTCACGTATTCCTTAGTTAATGTAATGAGCTCAAGGTGATCAATTTAAATCTTATTAAAAATATTGAAAATAAAAATTTATACTATTAGTATTAAGACATTGAAATTATTTAATCAGATATTGGTCTTTTTTGTATACAATATAATTTAAACCTACTGTATACTTCCTGTATATTATTATTTAAAAAAACGCATTTCGTGACTTTAGAAGTAATCCTTGAAACCATAATGTTATGGGGCTCCTATTATCTTAATTCGTAGTCCAAAATTTTATTTTTTGCAAACCATTCCACTATCTCAACTATATTTTTGCACGATCGGTCGGTTTCTTTCATTTACAAGCTTTGTTGTTAGGACGGTAAGTTCCAACTTACCGACCATGGTAATCTTCCGATAGTATTTCTACCAACAACTTGATTGATACATCGTCAATTATGATATTTCAGAAAGAAGCGTCTAGAATCAACAAGGTTAGGTCGCATACTAGCATATCTTCTCCGTATTTCCAAAAAATGAATCTCCTAGTTTTGATGGTTGGTAATTGTAAAAGTTCGCTCAACACCTGTTTTTGTCTTGAGAATTGTATTTAGAGGTATCGATACCACAGTTCAGAATTATGGACGATTTGAGCATTGAATACTCCCAAAGACTGCCAGGAGACTTCAATATCATGTTCCGTTGTACAAAATATGCGACTAACCCTTCTCAGTAGCACTAACATTGATTTTCATCACACAACTATTTCAGTTATCGCTTTTCACTAAGTATTGAATTGAACCCGATGGCAAAAAATCTTCGATTTCATTATCTTCGCCTTCTAATACTTTTTCGGACATTATTTAAGCCGAAAAACACTCACTAAAATTAGCTCAGTGTACTATTACAAATGCAGATAATCAATGCATTTTTAATTTTGAATGTTTATTGTGCAAAAAATAGTATAAGGAACATGAACGTTAAGGGCTTTATCGGCCTCAAACCAAATTTCAGCCTCCCAATACTTAATATACTATCACATAAGAATTGCATAATGACTCCTGACCTGTAAAACAATCGGGTGAAGCAGTTGTAATCACTTTAAATCATTTTGCCAATGTTGGTACAAGTGTTTAGTTGCCAAACTCACATCGTTTGGGTTACCTGATACGCTCATACAAATACGTAGATTCTTTTCAAAGGTAGTTGGCAGTAACGCGGGCGTGCCACAGGGTTCAGTGACACAATTCTTCTGCTGCCCGTTGCTTTCCTGGCGGCAGCAGTCTTCACTGTAGTTCATCTCAGTCTACTCATAATACTAATTCACCTTCTATCTCATATCTGGTTCCCTACATGGGTATATAAAATATAGTTAAATTTTAGCGCTAACAAAACCTAGTGTTGCCTTGTGCGTACCAAAAAAGATAATCATTTCTTATTGTAAACATGAAGGACTCGGATATTATTGTGTTAGAAAAGCTGGTATCTTTAAATCAATCATGGGTTGACCATCTTCTGTCAACTACTATAACAGATGATCGTAGAATAGGCTTTTCAAGATGCTTCTTCTAGTATATAAAGTACAAATGCAACCTCTCTCGGTTGGTATTTCCAATATGCTTTTGATATGTTTAGTCGCATTCAAAGAACAGCTATTGGGCTTATAAATAACCCGTCTTAACTTATCACATACAATTCTTTGAGTACTATTGTTAATGCAATGACTATTGTTCTGCTAAATTATATTCTTAGATACTATCTCGAGCCACTTTTTCTGTGTACAATGGGCTCGCTTATTCACATGACCGATATATAGTATAAATTAGAATTTGTACTAAACGGGTACAATCCACATTCTTATAAACGGCTCCAAAACTCTGGTATGATCTGCTTAGTTACCGTTTTCTTCATGCTGAAAATATAAAAAATTTAAGGTAATCGAGAGTAAATATGTCTTAGTAGTTTAACACCCCCTATGCATCTTCGTTAAACTAAACTTAGCTTATTCAGGATCACAATTAAAATATCTGGTATGAAACGACGCGGGCCTTCCAAACTACAAAATGAAAATCTCAAAGAAATGAAATAATTTTAATAATTTTTTACCTTCCAAACTACACATACATATGTAGGTATAAAAGGTTACGCAATCGACTTTTACCTTCCAAAATGCATATACATATGTAGGTATAAAAGGTTATGCAATCGACTTTTTTTTCACTATCGCTAAATCGACTTATTAACTCATTTTACAACTTTTGGCCAAGTTTCGTCAGGATCGGTCATGATGTCTGGATGTGTGCGTGTGTGTGTGTGTGTGTGTGTGTGTGTGTGTGTGTGTGTGTGTGTGTGTGGTGTGTGGTGTGTGTGTGGGTGGATGGGTGGGTGGTGGGTGGTGGTGTGGGTGGGTGGTGTGGGGTGGGTGGATGGGTGGGTGGGTGCGTGGGTTGTGCGTGCGTGCTGGTGCGTGCGTGGTGTGGTGGAGTGGGTGTGGGTGGGTGCTGCGGTGGGTTTGTGCGTGCGTGCCTGCGTGCGTGCGTGCGTGTGTGTGTGGATGTGGGTGTGGGTGCGGGTGCCATGCCGGTGCGGGTGCGGGTGCGGGTACGGGTCCAGGCGCGGGTGCGAGCGCGAGCGCAAGCGCGTGCGATGTATGTTATTATCCACGGTAACTCCAGAACAAAAATACCTACGTACTTAAAATTTGTATTTACGCTTATTTTCATTTGGCTTAGAAGTGATTAGATTTTGGGAGTAATCCAGCGGCGGAGAGAGGGGGTTTACTAGAGTCAATTTTTTGTTTTTATAAATTATTTCTAAAACAGCTGCATATTTCAAAGATATAAAAATATCCAGACGTAGAAGTTAAACATATCGATTAATTATGTTCTATGCAATTTTTTGATACGACGCATACTTTAGCGGTAAAAAAATTCCTAAGGTACAATTTAAGTGTTAGTTCAAATTTTTTCAATATCTGAATAACGATTCATTTGATTAGAAAAAGTGTAGATATATTTTTTAAAGAAAATTTAATTTTACATAACTTTCCTGTATAAAGTTTCTTAATATAATGGAAGGCTTTGGAATTTTTTATTAAGTTAACACGTATTATTTATGTCTATCTCGAATGAAGTTTTAAACGTTTGTGTTCTGACATAGATTACTGTTTTTGTTTTTACAACGTTATCGGTTTTCGTTATGAATGTATGAAAGAGGTTGCATAGTTATGCTAAAATAAATTACAATTCAAATTATTTCATTTCTTTAATTTTTAAGTTAACATCTAGATGTCTACTAATCTCTATCTGTCCAGAACTTTTAAACGTGTGTGTGACATAGATTATTGTTTTTGCTTTTAAAATGTTGCATATTTACGTGATGAGCTTATTATAAAAATATATAAAGATATAATTATTCTAAAAAAATGTAACTAAAATTATTTCATTTCTTTTAATTTCCATTTTGTAGGTTGGAAGGTCGTATGGTGTTCCACACCAGATATTTTCAGTATTGCTAAACCGACTTATTAGCTCATTTTATATTGTTTGACAACGTTTTGCCAAGAATGTACATGATGCCTGTGTGTGTGCGACGTGCGCGCACGCGCGCGCGCGTGTGTGTGTGTGTGTGTGTGAGTGTGCGAGTGTGAATGTGAGAGTGAGTGTTTGTGGGGGAGTGGGGGTTGCGTGCGTGAGTGCGTGCGTGTGTGTATATGCGAATGTATATTAGTATCCACGATAAGTCCAGATTCATAATACGTACGTACTTGAAATGTTTCATTTAAGCTTATAGAGCTGATTAGATTTTGGGGAAAATGCAGCATCGGAAAGGGAGGGTTTATTAGGCAAAGTTTTTGTTTTTATCAAATATATCCAGACAAGAAAACACGTAATTTAGAGGCAAAAAACCTTTAAGCTGGAATTTAAGTGTTCAAATTAATCAAGATTAACTTTATAGGAAAATGGGCAAACATATTTTCTGATGAAAATTTAATTTTATACAACTTTTCTTTATAAAGTTTCTTAATTCAAAGACCAATAAGAGTTAAAAATTAAAACGTAAGATTGAAAATGCTTAAACTGTATTATCGATATTTTTATAGAAGCGAGCGGTTTTGGATTTTGTTCAAGTTAGCATGTAGTTGTGTATTAACCTCTATCTGACACAAAGGTCTAAATGTCCATCTGACATAGATTATTGTTTTCGTTTTTACAATGTTGCCTATTTTTGTTAAGAACGTATTAAAAGAGATGTTGCATGATTATCCTAAAAAAATGTTATTAAAATTATTTCATTTCTTCTAGTTTCCATTTTGTAGGTTGGACACACACACACACACGCACACACACACACATACACATACACACACACATCAAACACACACACACACACACGCACGCACGCAACCAACCAATCCACACACACACGCGTGTGCGCGCACACGCACTCACGCAACCATCAACACACCCACACACCGAACCCACCCACCAACCCATAACCTTCATATCTCTCTATACCTACACATGTATATGTAGGTTGCATCTACTTTTCTGAGAGGTTCAATTATTGTACTAAATAGGCAAATTCGCTGTTCTACTACGTAAACCCAGTTTTGGAGGTGTCCACGCATAAACAATTAACGCAATTGAAAAGTTATGCGAGGTACCTAGTTTCGCTACGACTTTATTTAGTTTAGTAGAATCAATGCTTTTGCAATCTAGTGTTTTCGGAAAAGTTTTATAGAGACATAGGCCACCTTCTGTTGCAAAGTTTTTTTTAGTGAGTTCCATGCATCAGTCGCCGTCAAATGCTAAAGCATTGATTTAAAACAAATAATGATCATAAAAAAGAAACGGATAGTGAGTCGTGGCATCTAATACATTCATTAAATCTTGGAGTTCAAAATTCTTGCATTTCGAATCCTTTCTTAATTAGAACAGTGAAACTGCAGAAACACAAACAATAGTTGGAATTGCATCTTGAAGGATTGTTTCTCATTTGTGTCTGTTTGTTAAA
Organism: Vesta saturnalis; assembly: GCA_036346205.1. Classification (NCBI taxonomy): domain Eukaryota; kingdom Metazoa; phylum Arthropoda; class Insecta; order Coleoptera; family Lampyridae; genus Vesta; species Vesta saturnalis. Next base: position 2,681,651 of record JARFJB010001594.1, read on the forward strand.
TTTTCTGCGAATATATTGACTTGTTGACTACAACGTACATGATCGGTGTGGTGCGAGTATCGACAGCGTGTTTGTGCACCGGTTATGCTGACTGTGACCTTGATAAGTGGTTTGATAGTTCGTTGATCTTCCCCAAAGTCAAAGTTAAATGTATGTAACAATAAAACAACTCACTTCGTAAATTTGAACGGGGTGTCCTAGTTGCGATCTGGCCACAGTAATGGCTGGGTAACCGTTTTCAGCGTAAAGTGCCGACCCTCCAGATGGGATTCGTACTTATGTACAGATTACGTAATTGCTAAGCACTCCTGTTGTGATAGCATGGCACTGTCATACATTAAGATATAACGGTGTAAATTGTCAAGTTCCTTATATCATGGACCGCAATACCTTGCGTGCGGACCTCTGCAATTTTCGAACGTCTTGTACGCTCTGGATTCCTCAATAATTCGGTTCAGACGTGCTTGGTTCGTAATTTGCGCATCAGTTCAAGTAACTGCACATTAGTTTCCGTGTCTTCGATACTCCCAGCTCAATAGAGCTATCGCGTATTCCGCATTTAGTTGACTACATTATACGAGCAAGGTAGTTGCTGGTCGACACTCCAAACTGGCATGTAAGTAACGATAACCGAAAGTTATGCTCTTGTAGTCGCTGTATGAATAGGCAGAACGACATCAAAGTTGTGTTACTTTCCTATCCAATGGAAGCAGGCGTAAGCTATCATGATCGCTAATCCTGGCAAACAACCCACACAACCTCTATCCTATAGACCCGTAGGTCTTCTGCCTTTAATTTCAAAAATCTTTGAAAATCTTCTTCTCCAAAGAATTAAAAACACCCTAGACCTAGATTCACTAATTCCACAACAGCAATTTGGATTTCGAGAACACCACTCGTCAGTGCACCAAGGTCATACAATTATTAACATGATCGTGGAGACCTTAGAAACCAGGAAAGTCTGTTCAGGTATATTTTTGCACATCAAACAGGCTTTCTACAAAATTTTGGCACAACGGTTTGCTCTACAAACTCAAGATACTCTTTCCGAGACAGTTATAGCTTGTACTCAAATCCTACCTCAGTGAAAGGACGTTTCAAATAAAAATTAATGATGCGGTATCTAATCACCATAATATCACCTCAGGTGTGACACAAGGAAGCGTTTTGGGGCCACTTCTCTACTTACTTTACACCTCTGACATACCTGGCACCCAGCATACCGTCGTAGCAAAATTTTCTGACGATACAGCTTTGTTATCAATAAGTGACTCAGCAGCAACAAATTTACAAAACCACCTCAATTTGTTAGAAAATTGGTGTAAACGCTGGAGGATTACAGTAAAGAGAGATAACTTTCAACAATAAACGTGTTCAGTGTCCGCAATTAACGATTCATAATACCCCAATACCATTTAAATCCGAATTGAAATACCTTGGTCGACACCTCACCAAAAATTAACTTGGCGTAAACATATAAAAACCAAAAGACGCCAATTAAACCTCAAACTACATATGGTCATCTTGAAACCTGTCTGGACATACGGTTATGGGGATGTGCAAAACCGTCCCATACAAAGATTCTGAAACGTTTTCAATCGAAGACTTTACACATCGTAGCTAACGCCCCTTGGTATGTCAGAAATGATACTCTGCACGCTGACCTGCAAATTCTCTATATAGCTAATGAAATCCGAAAATTCGCAAATACCTACCATAATACGCTCCAAGGACATTCCAACGAATTAATAAATCAAGTCACCACCCAACTCACAGTTGGAAGGTTAAAACGACAGTGGCCGCATGACTAATATATTACTCTATAAGTGGTTTTAGCACTGGCTGAACCGTTTCATGTCTTATTACTTTTCACCAATTTACACAAAGTAGATTGTAAATTAGCAGGTTAGTTTAATTGCAATGACTTAATTGGAAATACTCTGAATACAATTATTTAATGGAAGCGGGCAGTTTAGTTTAAATACTTTAGTTACAACATTTAATTGAAACAATTTTATTGGAAATGCTTGAATACTTTAATTGAAATCCTTTAAATATCCTACAAGGATTACAATACCTAATTGCACCTATGTAATTTTTCTGGGAAACATTTAAATTTTTTATTCACTCGCAGAGTTAGGACTGTCATTTTTACATTATATTGTAGAGTTTTTAGAGGTACTCAACGATCTAGGAACTGTTTCAATTTAGATTTAGTTAAAAGTATTTATCTATCATGAGCGAATTCTTTTTAATGAATCTACCTGTCGCTTATCGTTTTCCAACAGTGCTAGTTGTGTTGTCGTGGCTAGTGTATTTAAATCTTACCAAAGTACTGACCAATACTATACCTTTAAGTCGATGGCCAAGAAGAGACTTGCAGTTATCAAGATTCTAAGTATTTCAGAGCTGATTGACAGGTTGGAGCTCTTATCCCTAGTGATCGAATTGAGTTGGCGGTAAATAACGCAAAATCGAAATGGTCCGTATTTTTTCTACAATAATGATCAGGGAACAGTGTGCTATCGTGGCTAAGAGTCGTAGGGTCGACTAGATTGGAAGTGGCGGTCGTTTCGCTGTCGATCACCCACGTGTAGACATCCTCGAATGTAATAAAAAACTTTGTATTGCAGTAGTCGCCCTTAGCTGAGAAAGGTAGGTGTAACCGCTTTGACCATTCTAAGTTAACTAACAGCAGATGAAGGTTCCATAAGTGCACCTTTCCTGAGATGAGTAACTCTTGCTATTTGGGGACTGTATAAAGCCAATTGCAGTTTCTACGGCCGCTTTTCTAATTTCTTTGTAGTATGTAAATATAAATATGGAAATTACGTCTCAGATAGAAGTGGCAATACATTTACTCTGTTCTGTCATCCCAATACAGTACACTGCAATACATTACATTACAATACAATACATTACATTGCAATGTGATACGATACGATACGATACAACACAACACCACACAACACGTACGGCCCGGCAGGATATGACACGACACGAACACCGCACAGTACTAATGACACAATACAAAGTAATGTAACAATACATCCTACATAATATAAAACCCTAGCTTCAGTTTTTTTATGATTGTGGACCATCGTGCTAAAGCACTCAGGAACACTTAGGAGGATGGATAGAGGGATAATGAATTGCCAATAGATGCCTATGAACAGACAGCTTAAATTTTCTCATATCATAAGTGAGAGGAAAACAGGAACTAGGGAGATCATTCCAGAGTTTAGAAGCCGTGTAGAAAATGTGGATTGCGCCCGTTTGGTACGACAAGTGGAGATTTGTACTGCATACTAATGATGTAAATGAGCGAACCGAGTGTTTCTCGAAAAGATAGCCGAGATGGTATCAAAGAATATAATTCAGCAGCACAATAGCCGTTGTAATAACGATAATACAAAGATAGAACTGAAACCATCCTTCTATACTCAAGGGACTGTATGTGAGAAGTTATGGACGGGTCATTTATAAGCCTAATCGCTCTCTTTTGAATACGATCAACGATCGTATGCTTAGATCTGTACAAAAGCCTATTTTACGAGCAGCTGTTTTCGTAGCTGACAGAAGATGGTCAACCCATGAGAGATTTGAAGATACAGTCATACCCAACAGAGTAATAGAGTCTGAAAACTTAAGAACTGAGCCATTCATACTTAGAACAGGAAATGATCGATCTTTTTGGCGGACATAAGGCAACACTGAGTTTTGTTAGCATTAAATTTAACTAGATTCCCCATTCGAGAATACGTTGAATGTCTTTGTTGATTGAATTTGCCATTTCAGCTTTAATTTCTTGATTTGACATAGAAGGTGGATTATCACTAGAGTAGACTGAGATGAACTACAGTGAGCAAAGCAATGGATGGGGTTAGTTGTTGAAGAAATAAGGTCATTTATGTACAGTAGAAAAGTGTAGGCGCTATAACGGATCCCTGTGGTACGCCCGCGTTAATGCTAACTACTTTTGTAAAAAAACCATCAACTACGACACGTGTTCGTCTTTTATCAAGGAAACTAGAAACCCAGTTGATGAGCGTATCATTTAACACAAACGAGGCGAGTTTGGCAAGTAAACACTTATGCCAAACTTGGTCAAATGCCTTTGAGATATCTAAAGCGACTACAACTGTTTCACCGGACTGCTCTACTGTATTGTTCCAAACTTGGGTCATATATGAAAGAAGATCGCCTGTTGAACGACTTTGCCTAAACCCATATTGGTGGTCACTAAGGAGTTTGTTAGTTTCAAGGAACGTGAGCAGTTGCTGATTGATGGCTTTTTCCATGATTTTAGACAAAATGGAAGTGATGGCAATTGGTCTGTAAGTTTGAGGGATCGGTCTTATCACCTTTTTGGGAATAGGTTGAACATTTGCTCACTTCCATGATGAAGGAAATTCCCAGAAGATATAGAGATCGTATAGAGCTTAGATAGGACTGGTACTAGTTCGGGGGAACATTTCTTTAAGACAATAGCTGGGATACCGTCTGGGCCAGTCGCCTTATTGAGATCAAGCCTACTGATGATCGATTCCAAGAGCTTGTACCGAAAATGAATTGGTTTCATAGCGTATGAAGAAGAGTTGACTAGGGGCACATCTTTTCCAGAATCATTGAGACACGAGTTTGATGCAAACAAATCCACAAAACGTTGGCTTTGTCTACAGAATCAGCAAATACCGATCCGTCAATAGACGTCAGGGGGGGAAATGAAGATGTTCCAAAGTTTTTACTAATGGCTTTAGCTAAAGACCAAAATTTACGACTGCCTAAAGGAGATGTAGCTAGTTCATTGCATTTTCGTTGTTCGAACAACTTTTTAGTTTTAGTGATGACACTTTTGCTGATATTTCTAGCACCAACGTATTCTACATGACTGTCGACCGATTTATTAGATTTCCATTTAATGTAACATTTATTTTTTAAAGATATTGCATCAGCACAAGCTTTATTGAACCAGGGCTGGGAACCTGAATGACCTATACAGTACTGTTTTTTGGGAATATGTAACTCCATTCCCATGAGGATGACTTCAGATACTGAAAGAGCGATGTCCGAAGAAGAGGACGACTTAAAACAATATTCACGCCATGGAAAGGTTGCAAAGAAATCCCGTAAATCACTCCATCCAGCTGACGTAAAACACCACAAGTTTCTATCGGTTTTGCGAACAACAGTGGAATTAGGTACAGTAGAAATGATTTTATTAGACAATGGTCGGAAAGACCTAAAGGCGAAAGAACGGAAGTTTTATAATGTGGAGTATGGTTAGGGTTATCAGGGATTCTTGTGGGTTCAGAAATCATTTGTGTGAGATCACATGAAATAGCAAATGTTTCTGCACTATGACCAGAGGGATTTGTAGTAGATGGAAACTGAAGCCAATTAGAGTTATGAACATTGAAATCGCCTACAAATGAGATATCGCAAGATGGAAACTGAGACAGGAGATAGTCAACTTTCATACTAAGGTAATCGAAGAAGTCGTGCAAGTTGCTGTCATTAGGAGACCTATAAATGCAACAGTAGAATTTCACAAAATTAGGACCAGAATGTTTAAACCAAATCACGTCAAAATTTTTATTTTCTAAGGAAGAAACCCTCTTGCAAGCAATTCTGTCCTTGACGTAGGCACATACGCTTCCTTTACATCGAAAGTTAGAGTGAAGGTGGTATTGAGGAAATTGCAAGTTGCGTGACTCCGAGCTTTCAGATGAGACTGGTGTTTCAGATAGAACCAAAATATCAGGTTGTAATTGTTCAAGATGTTGGTGAATAGCATTAAGATTAGACCTGATACCGCGGATGTTGCAGTAGTGAATCAGAAAGTTGATACTTTCGATACCCGTGGTCGCTCGGCCCTGCCCTCCCGGACATACGAATGGGGCGGGATTTTACGTCCGGAATTTATAACCCTAGAAACCACAGCCATCTTATTTTTAATTTGGGACTTTTAATCCGATAGAAAGACAGTGAGGGCGAGAAGGAAGAATAAGGATGAGAATAGATTAAGGATGATGGAAAAGGTAACCGGCAGCCCTTACCGCGCTCAGAAAATCGGTGAACCAATATTAAGGAGCCCATGGTAAAGATGGTGGTACCTCCCCGTTTGGTTCCGGTTTTCAGATTTGGATTTAGTTGCGATTTTAGTTCTGGTTTCTGTATCGTTTTCGGTTTTGGTTTAGGTTAAATTGTCTCATCTATACCCAGTTTTTATTTCATTTTAATTTTTCACTTTGTTATTTCGCGTTTATTTTGTGTTATTGTGGTTTTTAAGGGTATTTTTTATGCCAAGTCTATATGGAACTTCATTATTTATTCTACTTGATTATCCTTTTAACTCTCTGTTTTAATTTCGGTGTTACTCAAGTTATATTTGAACGTTTGGTGAGACTGACTACTCTGTTACCTATCTTCTGCCAATCTACTTTAACTTTATTTCAGGAGTCTCTGGTTTTTATCAATTACATTTAACCAATATTTCAATTGCTTCAATTAAATCAGGTTACTCAGTATCTTTTATCTCGGAAATCCGTCTCATTTAGATTTAATTTACGTTTTACCCCACTTCTTTAACCATTTGTTTGTTTTCACTAAATTTTTATTTTAGTTTCCTTTCTAATGTAGGCGATTTCGGAATAATTACATGGAAGTCATCAATTGGCGCTGCTCGTTTTTGTAGCGTTGGGTATACTTACGCCAGAAAACTTATTTAGGTGTTGTTTTAAAAGTCTCTCCAGAGAAAATATATTTTTATACTTTCGATAAATTTATTTACTCTGTTAATAATACTTTTTTAAAACCTTGTAGGAAATCACTGTGCTATGTATAATTCATCACAATTATCTCGTTTTATACCTTTGTACAGAGATTAATTAAGAGAGTCCAGGGATATTATTATTAAGTACAATATGGATAATAAATTAAGGTATAGAATAAGAGATCTTAATTTAGTTAAACGACAAAACTGATTTAATTTTAGCTTAGGCTTACACTGTTAACAATACCGTGGAGTCTCGTTCTCAAGGAAATACACTAGATAAACCGCAAGGGACAATACCTTCGCACCTCGACCTAAATAACCTTGTACACCTTACAATTGTTATTCCCCTTGCTGGAAAATGTTTGGCTTAACAAATACTTCAACAACTTTAATTTACGAGGGATGCTCACAAAATTTTGTTCTCAACCATGTATGACACCTATTCGAAATTCTTATTGCTTTCTCATATACGTATGTATAATAATATAATTTAATGTAATGTATATATATATATATATATATATATATATATATATATATATATATATATATACACCGAAATATGAGCTCGTGGCGTTAAACCGTCGCTGAAAGCTCTACATAATACGGTGTCGCGGACCAGTTCACGTGGGGCCTTGTAACTGTCAAGGACAGGGACGGCAACACTGCGTCCCCTTAGCTGGAAGTTCACTTTTAGTCTTGAGTGGCTTCCCTTACTTTAACCCTTTTCTGTCGGAGCACTCTCGCTCTAACTTTTTTTCTCTTCAGGCTCCCAGCGAAAGCTGAGAGACCTCTTCCTTTTCCTGTCTACTCTTCCCAGGACATATGCCGTCAAAAGCGTATACGGGTGTCGCAAGCCCGGGATGTCCCTGCTGGGGACGGCTGAGCGCCACCCGTGCCCTAATACCGCAACCGCAAACTGTACTTCAGAGACTCTAGCAGGGCGTGGCTAGGGAACGTCGTACAGGTAGCGGTCGGTGGTCTTGGCTTAATTGTCTGGACTACGAGGAAAGTAACCTCTATAAAAAATTCCCCAATCCCAAGGTCGTTTGGCAGTTTTAGGTGCTGACGGGATTGCGCGAGGGTATGCCTAAGCATGGCTAGGGGAAGCCTGGTCCTTAGCGTTGAAACGCCTGTGGGGGAAGAGGCGCCCCCCACAGTATAAATGCCCTTCTGTAGTATGCCTGCTCTGCTCCAGTTGACATTTATTCAGTGCGTTCTCGTGAATAATATGAGCATCCAAAATCAACTCACACCAACTCTTTAAATATGGAGGTGCCAATGGGTCCACCTAAAAGTCCAGAACCCAAAGACGGTGAATTTAGTGGCGAATCCCGTCGGCTTTGTGCCACAGACCATTGCTCGACTTCTGACAAAGGTAATGGTTTACGGTTTCAGGTAGCTTCCTCCAAAAAGCTCCCAAAAAAGGGCAGGCAGGAGAAGGAGACCCTATGGTCCCGGTTCTTGCTCCTGAAAAAGGTAGAAGGCGATTTTATTAAAATCAGCCCTTTTTTAATTTCGAAGGCCTTATATGGATTAGTTGGTGAAGTTAATGATATAAAAAAGGTAAAAGGTACCCTATTAGTGGAAACAAGGACAAGAGCCCAATCTAAACGGTTACTTGAGACTAAGAGAATGGCAGAGATGGATGTAGAGGTAACACCTCATCCAACACTAAACCGACATAAAGGGGTAGTATACTGCCCCGATCTATTAAATTGTTCATTGGATGAGATAAGAGACGAACTTTCTCATGAGCATGTCACAGATGTGAGAAGGATTAGGGTAAAGAGGGAGGGCATATGTGTAGATACGCCTAACCACGTCCTTACCTTCGAACGAGAGACTCTCCCAAAAGCAATGAAAGTGGCAATGTATTCTTTAATGGTGCGCCCATATATACCACCACCATTACGGTGCTATAACTGCCAAGTTCGGACAGGCAGCATCTAATTGCAGCAGTCAAAATTTGTATCCGTGGAAAGCCTCCGCATGAAGGTTCACCTTGCGAGGAACCAAAAGGTTGCCTTAATTGTAAAGGAACGCACACAGCGTTCACGGTGCCCCACCTACAAAAGGGAATGTAAAATTCAAGAAATAATGGTTATAAATAAAATGCCATACTTTCAAGCAACACAAATGGCGGGATCCGCTGTTACTAAAGATACTACCTTTACGCAGGTAGCGGCGTCTACCAGTAGCAATATTTCCCTGCAAAGCGTAATCCCGAAATTAAAAAAAATATCAGGGAAGAACTAAGTTTAATCACCTCAACCTCGCCCGAAGCTATAGTTCGTAGTACATTAGAAAAAATACGATTATATTGGACATTAAAAATATTATCAGAGAGGAACTGAACATAAGCAGGAACCTCTCAAGATCCATCATCCTCCAAGGAACGAGAACCTATGGAGGACGAAACACGCGGGAAAAAGAAAATTGCCACGAACAGATCGATATATACCGGATCAAGTATCAATTCGGTAGATGAAACCGTGGTAGAGAAAGCAAAATCGCAAAAAGAGGCCGGATGGCAAAAGGGCAGACCGAGAGGTCCCTGAAAACAGTCATTGTGATTTTAATCTGTGATATTTTACTATTTTAAAGAACGTGATAGCAAACTGTGATATTTTAGCTCAATGTTTGTCTTATTTAGTTTTACTAGTCAATAGTCCGTTGTATCTTTTATTAATGTTATTTATTAATAACTGTAGTTACTCTACTAACAGCTAAAATGGCTATATTACACAATTATGAATATATCTTGCAATGGAATTGCAACGGATTACGAACGCATTACTGCGAACTAAAAATGTTAATTGCAACTTATAACCCCCTCGCAATTTGCCTTCAAGAAACGCACCTAAAAAACAGCAACGAATTCTATATACGAGGGTATAAATGTATCAATAAAAACGACACAAGTCACCAAAGGGCAAGTGGCGGTGTTGCAATATATGTTAGAAACGGAATACCATCCAGTAGTGGCACTGTTAACTCCGAACTTCAACTAATTACAACTAAGATACAATCCCCAATGAGCATTAAAATTAGTAATGTCTACCTTCCAGTATTCGACTGGAACTTACCTGATCTACTAAAGGTAGTAGACCAACTTCCAGAACCGTACCTACTGTTAGGGGATTTCAATGCCCATTCTACCATATGGGGATCAACTCATACAGATCGACGAGGGAAAGTTATTGAAGACCTTTTAGAAAGGAGAGACATCGTTCTACTTAACTCCGGAGAACCAACGCACCTAAATGCAAAATCCAACAACTTTACAGCAATCGATTTGACTTTGGCTCACTCGTATCGCCTTGAACTTTACTTGAATGCCCATAAGGACTTCTACAACAGCGATCACTGTCCAATCCTCATATCTACGGGTTTTAAAAGACGCAATCACAACATCCCAAAAGATGGTTAACAAATAAAGCGAACTGGGAAACGTACAGGCAGGAAGTCAACCTAGACCAAAAGGTATCAGAACGCATAGATGAAGAAGTACAAGAGTTCACAGCTAAAATCCTTAACGCCGCCAAGAAGAGTATTCCACGTAGCTCTGGAAAAGTCAGAAATACTTGCGTTCCATGGTGGAATAAAGAAGTCAACGAGGTAATCAAAACCAAGCGTAAATTATTCAACGCCTTCAAAAGATCTCCAACACAAGATAACCTGATCAACTACAAAAAGCCAGAGCGAACATGCGGAAAACCATCCTAAATAGCAAAAGATCGTCTTGGCAAAATACATCTCCTCTATAAATGCTAGAACACACCCATCAGAGGTTTGACTAAAGTCAAACAAATTATTAGAAAACCTCCGCAGCCATGTCCGAAATGTTGGTCGTTAACGATCAACACATCTCGAACCCTGAAGAACAGGCAGAAGCGTTTGCCAGTTTCTTCAAAAACGTTAGCAGCTCGTGCTGCTATAGCGAAGCATTCTTAAAACGAAGCATTTATCTGAGAAAGAACTGAAGTTTGATACCAATATAGTACTGGACTACAACAAACTATTCTCTATGGATGAGCTGGAAACAGCCCTAAAACACAAAAGGAAAAATTACCGGGACCCGACGATATTACAAACTCAATGCTGCAAAACCTCCTCAAACAGGAAAAATATTTAACAAAATCTACACCAGAGCAACATTCCTCAAGACTGGCTTAATAAATCATTATCCCCATATTAAAACCCAACAAAGACATGACCAATCCAAGCAACTATAGACCTATCTCCCTATGCAGTAACATAAGTAAACTGTTTGAGACTATGGTGAATACCAGGCTAATGATGCTCCTAGAAGTACAGCAACTAAGTTCTCCCCATCAAACTGCCTTTAGGAAACAACACTCCACAATCGATTACTTAGTATATATAGAAAACTATATCATAGAGGGGTTCAGAAAAGTTGAGCATAGCGTAGCAGTCTCATTCGATTTAGAGAAGGCCTATGACACAATATGGTGATTCAATATAACAGAATAACTATATAAGTGGGGAATACGGGAAAATTTACCAAAACTAATCACTAGTTCTGAGTAACAGGAAATTTAAGGTAAGAATAGGCAGCATCTTGTCAGAATCACACTCATTGGAAAACGGTATTCCTCAGGGATCGCTACTAAGTGTATCTCTGTTCCTCGTAGGTATCAACCAGATGCTTAACAACCTTGATGAATCTATCAAGAAGTGTTTATACGCAGATGACCTGCTAATACTCTTCCAAGGAGAACAGCGGAGAATGTTGAGTGCTATAAATAAAATTACGGACTTTGGAAGTAAAAAAGGTTTCACATTCTCAAAAGATAAAACTAAGGCAATACACTTCTGCCGATTAAGATCAGAACACCACCATCCGGATCTTTATATTAATGGGTCACTGATACCTATTGTCCCACATATGAAAATACTAGGAGTCATTTTCGATGCAAAGCTATACTTTAAAGAACACGTTAAATCAATCGTAGAGTCTTGCAAAAAACGATTAAATGTCATCCGATGCATGACAAATAAAACCTGGGGTTCGTCAAGAAGAGCGCTGCTTATGCTATACAAAGCATTTGTTTTATCTCTCATAGACTATGGTTGCATAATTCATTCGTCAGTGCGGCCTTCAACGCTTAGACCATTGAATAGTGTACATGCATACGGCATAAGGCTTGCAATAGGTGCATTCCGCACTAACCCACATACAGCTCTTTTGCAGACGCTTCAATACCACCGCTACATATTAGATACCACCAGCTCTTACTCAACTACTATACTAAAGTACTCATATGACAAAACCATCTCAACCACGAACTCATAAACAGTGATATCTTCGAAAATACATAGAAAGACCGACAATAGTCAGACCCACCCTTGTTAGAGCATAGATATCATGAATAACACCTATGACAAAGAAAATCTGTTTACAGAAGAACTACTACCGGAAGCATCAAATCAAACAGAAATAACAAGACTAAAACAAAAATCAAGAATTACGCACTAAGCATGTGGGAACAAGAGTGGAATAACGAAAACACGCAGTTATCCAAAATAAAAAAATATAAAGCCGTGGAAAACAGAATGTAATCTCTCGAAACCATTGGCAGTGGCACTCGCATTGGACATAGTGACCTCACCCACGCCCATTTGTTATCAAGAAGAGGCGTAATATATGCAACGTCGTAAAACAAACTTAAGCATGGAGCACATATTGGTAGAATGCACAATCTATAAACCTATTCGTGAAATACTAGGACTTAATAGTACATTTCAAGAAATTTATAGGATGGCAAAGAACATATCACGTTATTGATACAATTCCTTAAAGAATCAAGACTAATTAGAAAATTATAAGAACTATTAACTAACCATCAAAAGAGAAGTATTGGCATATGACCATAGCAGTCTTGCATAAATAAAAAAATATATAACATAATATAATATAATATAATGTAATATAATATAATATAATATAATGTAATGTAATATAATATAATATAATATATGATATGATATGATATGATATGATATGATATGATATGATATGATATGATATGATATGATATGATATGATATGATATGATATGATATGATATGATATGATATGATATGATATGATATGATATGATATGATATGATATGATATGATATGATATGATATGATATGATATGATATGATATGATATGATATGATATGATATGATATGATATGATATGATATGATATGATATGATATGATATGATATGATATGATATAATATAATATATATTTACACTCATCTTAATACACTTCAACTTAACTGGATGACGCACGAAGACTTTCAAAATAGTGACCATTGTCCAATAAGTATTAGATTACCAACTGAACGAATTGTTAAAAATATCCCCAAGACATGGAAAATAAGAAAAGCTAATTGGCCCTTATTTTCGGAAGTATTAAATAACCTTCCTGACGTTCGTACTCAAAACGTAGAAGAAAGCGTTAAGAAATTTACCAGAAACGTATTAACAGCTGAAAAAAAGTATTCCGTAAACGAAGGAAAAAGCTAAAACTACTAGCATCCCCTGGTGGAATGCTGAAGTTAAAAATGCCATAAAATTAAAGAAACAAAAGCTAAACACATTTAAGAAGAAGCCTAAGAAAACCTTATAGCGTTTAAGAAAGACCGTGTTCACTCACGTAAAACTATAATTCCGAATAAAAGAACATCGTGGCAAAAGTATGTATCATCGATAAACCACGAAACACCTGTTACTGCAGTATGGCGTAAAGTTAAAAGAATTGCAGGAAACACATATGAAGAGCCATCAAGAATACTAAAGGTCCAAAGTAAAATAATTGAGAAACGAGAAGAAATCGTTCAAATATTCGCGAAGCACTTTCAATCAGTGTGTAGTTCAAACAATTATAGTGAACACTTTTCTATAATTAAGAATAGTACTGAAAAAGAAGTAAATTTTAAATGCGAGGAAGATCTTGAGTACAACTGTCCTTTTTCAATGGAAGAACTACAAACAGCACTAAATAAAACAAAAATTTCAACACCGGGTGGTGACAATGTCGATTACTCAATGTTGAGAAACCTCTCAAATCCTGAAAAAGAGAAATTATTGAAAATTTACAATGACATTTTCTTACTTGGTACTTACCCCCAAATTTGGAAAGAAGCATTAATAATACCCGTCCCTAAACCAGGTAAAGATCAAAAAAATCCTGAAAATTACAGACCCATTTCTCTTACCTCTTGCTTAGATAAAGTTATGGAACGGATGGTAAATAAACGGTTAATGTGGTTTCTAGAATCAAAATCGTTACTATCGCAACGACAAACTGGGTTCCGACGTTTCCATTCCGGTTTAGACCAACTTGTCTTTCTTGAAAATAGTATTCGAAACGCATTTATTAAAAGACAACATCTGATAGCTGTAACTTTCGACTTCGAGAAAGCATACGACCTAACGTGGAGGTATAATATTATAAAGAAACTGTATGACCAGGGCCTTCGGGGAAATCTACCATTATATATTAATAATTTTCTTATCCAGCGCACCTTCAAAACTAGGATCGGTACTATTGAATCTACACCCTGTGTCATAGAAAACGGTATTCCACAAGGATCCGTTATAAGCTGCACCCTGTTCTTAATCGCAATCAACGATTTAATAGAAAGTGTACAGCCCCCGTTGTATGGTTGTTTGTACGTGGACGATCTTACTATGTATTATCACTCCGAAAACATAGAAGAAATTAAAACTAAAATGCAAAATGGAATTAATAATTTAGTACAGGAAGGAGAAAGCATTGGATTCCGTTTCTCAATTACTAAAACTATGGCAATACATTTTTGCAGGCTTAGACACGATCACGATGATCCTGACCTCTTCATTAAAAGCGCAAAAATATTGTATTTCCAGGAACATATTCAAATGCTTAGTACAAAATGTAAACAAAAATGAATATCATTAAGTGTCTATCAGGTATTACGTGGGTGGAGATACAACCACTCTTCTGCAATTATACAAATCACTTGTTCTATCCACAATTGATTACTCGTGCATAATCTATTCTTCCGCTCGTCAAATTCACTTGAGACGGTTGGATAAGATTCACGAAAATGGGCTAAAAACGGTATTAGGTGCATTTTGCACTAGTCCAACAGAATCCATGCACGCTGAGTCTGGCGTTCCACCGCTACATCTCCGAAGACTCAGGTTATCAACATTGCCTAACCATATTAACAATCCATTAATATACGATTACATAATGATAGAACAATACAGATCTAAACCCACTGCGTCAAGACCAGCCATGATTAGAGCGCTAGATAATGCCCAAAAATTAAATATTACCATACCACACACGTTCATACAATGAATAACGGAATATCCACCGTGGAATGCACCTAAATTTACGATTCGACTTGATCTGTCACAGTACCCAAAAGATAACACACCAAATGAATCTTATAAGAATATGTTTAGCGATATAGTCGATAGGTCTAAGTTTAATGAAATAATATATACAGATGGATCAAAACATCAATCAGTCGCTAGTGCCATTTATATGGAAAATATAAGCCATTATTGGACACTTAACCCACTAACAAGCGTTTTCTGTGCTGAATTATATGCAATCTTCCAAGCAGGATTATATATATATAAACCATGTAAATGTTCGTAACAGTGCAATATGCACTGATTCACTAAGTTCAATTTCCGCCCTCACAAAGACGAGCAATCCAATGATCTTTTGGTTAAAATTATCAAAGCTATATAACATTAATAAAGATGGAAAATTAGTAGAAATTGTATGGATTCCTGGGCATGCAGGAATAGCTGGAAATGAACGTGCAGATAGAGCAGCGCGTGAAGGAAGTAATACCTTACGACAAGATAATATTCCAGTGCACCCTAATGATTACAAAAGATATTTAAAATTAAAAATAGATGAACTTTGGCAATTAGAATGGAATAATTCGAAAACACAATTAAAACAAATTAAAAATTCCATCAAACCTTGGAGAAACGAATATAAATTAAAACGCAGAGAACAAGTGGTCCTAACTAGAATGAGAATCGGTCATACCAATCTAACTCACTTACACTTACTGGGGAAAGTTAGACCAAAAAAATGTAACTTACAATACAATACAGTACAATACAATACAACACAACACAACACAATACAACACAACACAACACAACACAACACAACACAACACAACACAACACAACACAACACAACACAACACAACACAACACAACACAACACAACACAACACAACACAACACAACACAACACAAACACAACACAACACAACACAACACAACACAACACAACACAAAACAACACAACACAACACAACACAACACAACACAACACAACACAACACAACACAACACAACACAACACAACACAACACAACAACAACAACAACACAACACAAGACAAGACAAGACAAGACAGTACAATACAATACAATACAATACAAATACAATATAATACAATACAATACAATACAATACAATACAATACAATCAATGCAATACAATACAATACAATACAATACAATACAATACAGGCTTGCGCGGACTACCTAATGCCATTACTCTAGCTTGTCTTAATGATATATAAACATCTTTGATATTCCTTCATAATGCTTCCAAAATGAAAGAATGCTAAGAAAAATCATATAGAAATTTGCGTATTTATACAGAGTGTCCATTTAGTACTCCGTTATTCTGCGGTTGTGTTATGTCAAATCTGTCACAAAGATGCCTTAACAAATCGTTAATGAGGTAAACTGGGCTACTTTAAGAAATTATTTTAAAATATACAGAGTGGTCTAAAAACGAGAGAACAAATTGAAAGATTTCTTAATGGCACACCATGTATATTATTACATTTTTGAATTTGGACGTATTGATAAGGGTTTTGAGGTTAGAGACAAAAAAACGGTATTTAAAAAAATAGTGCTCACTAAAATAATGGGGTTTTACAAAATGGAAAATTTATGTAATGGCTTTAATTAAAGTAGGTGACTGTAAGCATTTTTGACGTTTGTTGCATTTGTTATAGCTACTACATGTGTAATATTGAAGTGTACTATTTTTAATTATCATCGTTCTGATTTAATTTTTCACCACCTATATTCGGAAGTGTCAATTACTGACTGTTGTTAGGTAATTTCAGGGCCAAAATATGCACTTGCGATGTAGCAACGAGAGCTAACATATCTTGTATGAGAAAATATAAACCAGAGTAGAATATTTTAAGTAATTGATCGATATTAAAGGTGCAATTTCTTAAATTACTAAAACTAACATTCAAAACACGTTTCGATCTGCAATTGGTGAAAAATCATATACTCCACACTGGAGTAAAGTAACATTCCTCCTTAGATGATTACCTTCATCGGCGGTAGAAAATATTATACTTTCCTCCTAGTAAAACAAATAGTTATTGTTTCGATACCATGAATTATTCTTTACAAGAATTAACCTCCCTGATACATTGTATTGATGAAAGTGATGGAAATTGCTTTCTTGCAACCCGATTATACGCTCAATAGTTTCTAATAAAAACCACCCGATAAAAGGTCTCTTGAAAATCTGAAAGAAGGTTTTGAACGAACGTGAAGTTCCTGTACGAAACAAAAAGTTCGAAACGAAAAATTCTATCGGTAGGAGGAATGGTGATATTTTCAAATGCGTATTATTTACTTTATTTCTACAGAAGTGATTTTTGGAATCGTCATAATTTACATTATCACGACACCCAAGATTCGAAAATTATTATAAGTTTTGTTATGAACGAATAAGTTCAAAGTTCAAAGTTTGCCTCGAGATTTGAACCTACGACCTGTACTCTAGCAAAGTACAGGTCGTAGGTTCAAACTCAGGAAAACTTTATTTGTGTATTTAATAAAATTAATAATAATTTTTATCAACATAAATGGTCCTTGAATGTATGGGGAGGAATAATAGATGATTACGTTATTGGCCGATATTTTTTTGAAGGCAATTTGACGGGGTCTATATTTTTGCAATTTGTTCGCTAAGATCTACCACGTTTAATTTAACACCTTCTGGAACATATAAAAAGAGTTATGTAGCCACAACTCGATGGAGCTCCAGCTCATTTTAGTCTTCAAGTTAAACAATGCCATGAACAACGTTTTCCTGAAAAATGGATAGGACGCGATGCATCAACTAGTTGGCCAGCAAGATCACCGATGGATTTTTTTTGTGGGAAAATTTTAAATCCCAAGTATACCGAGAGGTTGTAACAACGCGACAAGATATAATGGAAAAAATGGGTCTACATTTCACAATATTAGTCCAAGAATGCTATAAGGTGTTGGACTGTTGTTGCGTGATCGCATAAGAAAATATTTATTAAAAAATGGAAGACATTTTGAGCATTTAATTCAATAATTCTTTCTCTTTAAATATTCATTGTTCACAGCCTACTTAATCAGTAAAAATGTGTATTGCTTTAACACGAAAATTTTTCGAAAATTTTCAAAATAACTTTTTTAGGTTAAAATTTTTTACTAAAGTCTGTACTAAAAGCGCATGTCCCAAAAATTGTGATTTTTTTTTGTCTCTAACTTGAAAACCATTAATAAGTCAATAAACCTAATATCAATGTGAAGTACAAGACCAGGAGCGGTATCTTTTGTGTTTGCTAGAGCTTTATTTAATTCATTGGCAGTCAAAGGGTTATTGTAGTCTAGCTTCAAATTAGTTGTGAAGCTAATGTCACTTTCCTGCTCTTGGTTCATTTTAAGAAGGGCTAACTATAATTTTCGGAGCTGCTATTTTCCTCAAACTGCCGAGCCATTGCTTCTGCAATATCAGCGTCTTCTGTTAATCATATCGTTCGCTACTAGTAGTGGCGAAATAGCTTTACTTTGTTTACCAGCTATTGTTTTAGCTTTTCTTTCGCCATACTTCACTGCTACATGTTTGTCTATTAAATTTGCTAACGTAGTCCTGTCAGATTTCCTCTTTGCATTTAAAATTACTCTGAGTGTTTTAGTTCTTACTCTTTTGAAAGCTATAAGGTTTACCGTGGTTGGTTTATGCTTGAAAGTATTAAATAATTTCCTTTTTCTTTTATTGCATGTTTTACTTCATTACACCACCATGGAACACTATTGGCTTTTATTTTTCCACTTGTTTCTGGAATTAAGTTTGATACTGCCTCAATTATGTTTTGATTGAAGGTATGCACTTTTTCCTCAACGCTTAGGTCTTCGTTTAGGTGGACATTACCCAAAATTTGCGAATATTTTTCCTAATCTGCTTTCTTAATTTCCCATGGTATACTATGTCTTTGTTTTTTAATTTGAGTTGAAACGAAGATAGTCATAATGGGTTTCCCATTCTAATTTTAACGCCACTGCTTCACAACTTAATGCTAGGTCTATAGCAATAAATGTTTTGGTTTTAGTATTTAAGTGTGTGGGTTTTCCTGTATTTAATGCTATTAAATTGTTGTTATCCGTGAACCTTTCTATTATTCCGTCTCTGGTGTCAACATAATTGGATCCCCACATAGGAGAGTGTGCGTTAAAATCTCCTACTATTATGTAGATCTTTGGCAGTTGGTGAATCACGTTTTCTAACGCATGTGATGTCCAGTTAGATATTAGACCATTACAGTTCCATTGTAATATGCTCTCTAAATTGTCCAAAATGCGATGTTTATTTGATTTTACTGTGGCCATTTCGTTACAGTATGTTTATTGTAGATGCCAATTTTAATGGAACTATTGCTTAGTGGTTTAAGCATATTTAGATACAAATAAACAAATAAATAAATCGATAAGTAAATAAATAAATAAATAAATTGTATATAGGACAAATACAACTAATTACAAATAGGTTAATAAATAATATTTGTAAAACGAATAAATATAAACAATGTACATACAATCACAGACAGTTATCACAAATAAATAATCCGAGCATTCGTCTATATTAGAGTTTCTCTTCCTAGGGCGAGTTTTGCCAAACCTGGTTTTCTCTTTTTGGATTCTTCCAGTTTTCTTCATTTTACTGAATGTGGGCCTTTTAATTAATGCATCTGCATCGAATTCTGTTTGGAAACATTTGCTCTGTAGACGTACTTTCGTAGATTTCGAGATCCCATCTACTTCTTCGTTGGTAGACACAAAAAGCATTTACTGTTATTGTAACGTCCTTGGGGTTTCTTACGGATAGCATAGATATTTCCTTGCGTTTAGGTGTGATATTGATGTAATTATCCATATACATATATATATATATATATATATATATATATATATATATATATATATATATATATACGATAGTAAATAAGTGAGCGGACAACGTATAGTAGCAGTATACTGCTGCGGGAACATTGCGTAGTCAGTGTGCGAGAGACGCGCAGTGAGGAATGGAATATGGAGGAGTCAGATCCAGAGATCCTCCAACATTGTAAGTATAAATAATGTGTTTTATCTTATACATATAGTGTTGATGATTTTGATAATGTGTTACAAGAATTGTTTTCTAATGTATTACGCGTTTCTTTCCATGCAAAGAATATGAGGCAGATAAAATATCAAGATCTGTTTATTATTTTGTATTAATATCATAATCACATAATACTATAAACAAGACGAAGTAACAGGTCAAATGCAAATAAGAAGGAATCTAGACTGCACTCTCCTAATTTTTAAAATACTTATCTTTTTGGGTTTTTTAATGGTGTCTTTTAAATTATACAATGTAAACGTTTCGGTAACACTTACAGTTATCTTCGTCAGTAGTAATATCTGTTAAAAATTGTTAAAGATGTTGTAAACAATTTTGTCAAAGTTGAAAAACTAAAACATAAACATCAGCCTGCTATTAATATAACAGTTTGAGAAACGTATAAAGCCAACTATTTCACCAAAACTGTATGGTTTACCAAAAATCCATAAACCTAATATTCCTTTAAGGCCTATTGTTAGTGCCATTGGTTCTCCTACATATAGCCTTGCAAAACATCTTACATTTTTATTACAACCTCATATAGGAAAAACACCCCATTACATTAAAAATTCTGCCGACTTTGTTGAAAAAATACATAGTCTCAAAATTGAAGAGGGTGATATAATGGTTAGTTTTGATGTTGTTTCACTTTTTACGAAAGTGCCTCTAAAAGAAGCTATTGAATATATTGATCATCTTTTTCCAAAGGACATATAACTATTCTTTTTCAGTACTGTCTTACTACAACTTATTTTCAGTGGAATAGTAAATTTTATGAACAGATTGAAGGTGTAACAATGAGTAGTCCCTTTAGTCCTGTTGTAGCTAATTTTTACGTGTAAAAATTTGAAACATTAACGTTACAAAATACACCTAAAAACCTTCATTTTGGTATAGATATGTAGATGACACATTTGCTCTTTGGAGACATAGAGAAGAAGCACTGAATGAGTTTTTGGTTTTTTATAAATGGTATACATCCTAGTATTCAGTTTACCATGGAAAAAGAAACTAATGGAAGTTTACCATTTCTTGACATATTAATATCTAAAAATAATAATTCACTATCTTTTAAGGTTTACAGAAAGCCGACACCTTCATAAATTATCCAACTACCATCCACTTCAAAAATTGGTGTAATTAAATCTTTAGTAGAGCGAGCAAAACGAATTTGTGACCCTGAATTTTGAAGGATGAATATAAATATTTAACAAAATCCTTACAAGATAATGGTTATTCACTTACAGATATTAATAATGTTATTACACCTTCTAGGCGTAACGTTAAAGAAAAACCAGTTCTTAATGTTGGCACTGCTTTTCTTCCTTTTATAGCTAATGTTACAGATAGAATTGAAAAATCCTAATTAAATATGGCATTAGGACTATTTTTAAACCTACAGGAAGAATTAAAGAACATTTAAGCTCACCTAAAGATGTGTCAAATCCTTTATCGTCTTCCGGAGTGTATAAGTTATCTTGTTCACGTGGAAAAGTACACATCGGAACCACAAAACGTAGCTTTGATACAAGACGTAAAGACCATATGAGATTTTGTAGATTAGGTCAACCAGATAAGTCTGCTGTGGCTGACCATGCCCTGAATAATCTAAATCATGACATTCATTTTGACAATATGGAAATATTGTCAAGACAAACTCATTATTATGTTCGTTTACACCGTGAAGCTATTGAAATATATAAACACCCTAATAATCTTAATAGACAAGGAGAAATCTCCGTTTAAATATGATTTGGCATCTTATAATTTAAAAAAGGCATAGCGATGCGTCAAAATTTTGATTTTAATTTTAACTTTTGGTATGTCTAGGTTTTTACTGTGTTTGCCTAGACCTCGAAGCAAATGCTTTACCAATTATGTTGAATTACCACAGTACTATAATTTAACATAAGTAGTTGAAATTCATATTAAAATTAAATATTACAAAAACGTTCTGCATTGTGCTTTTCATTGTTAAAAACACTTGCACTTATTGATAAAGATATCTTTTGTTAGATTTAACTCGATTATTTTATTTGATGTCATGTTTATGTTTGTGAATGCTTCTATCATTTTGAAATTGAAGTTTTCATAACTTTACACTTACATCATACTTGATTAAATTTTGTTAAATGTGTTTTTGGCTGACATTTTTCATTGATAGCTTTCGTCGTAGAGTGTTCTAATTTGTCATCTTTAAGGCAGTTTAACAATATCTAATTTTAATGACCTAGTTATTCTTTACTAAAATTTAATTCTATAGTTGGCTTTATACGTTTCTCAAACTGTTATATTAATAGCAGGCTGATGTTTATGTTTTAGTTTTTCAACTTTGACAAAATTGTTTACAACATCTTTAACAATTTTTAACAGATATTACTACTGACGAAGATAACTGTAAGTGTTACCGAAACGTTTACATTGTATAATTTAAGAGACACCATTAAAAACCCAAAAAAGATAAGTATTTTATTATGTGTGATAATGGTGAAAGTTTACATTTTCATATTCCTAATTTTTATATTCTTCTATAAATAATATCCGAATCTATGGAAACCTTGATTTTATGACCATACCCTAGAATTTTTTTAGATTTTGCACAATTTATTTGCCATTTTGTGTTTAGAAATATGAACTGTGTGTTTTTGTGTGAAATTCATTAATAAATCTTGATTCACTGCGTACACTTTGTTTCATGTATTTGCTGAAACGGTATAAAACAAATATTGATGATAAAACAAAATTCAGTAGAACAAGGTTCGTTTTTTTTTAACTTACACTTAGTGAATCCAACCCACCATCGTGGCCGAATTTATTTGTTACTTATTTTAGCGGTCTCCTGTTTATTTACTAGGATAGAAATCAGGATTTGTAAAATTAAAAAAGGGCAAATTTTTTTAAGATTTCACAACACTGTGCAGAAATGTCAGTGGAAACCATTGTTCCATATTTCCTCGGACGATAAATAAAACACCATTCAATTAAAATCAGTATTTGTTGAATTAATATTAAAACTTCAAAACTAAAACAGCGCGCGCTGTAAATATTGTATAAAGTAGACTCCCTGTATGCTTTATCTCATTCTAATGCGAAAAGGCTACCAATTGGGTTCGCGATGTACCACTTCGTACGTATATCTCTCTGTCTACTATCGTGATGCTACATAACAGGAATATTACTAGATTTAATGATCCTTACAGTTTTTTGAGGTTTGTGAGCCTAATATTAAGTAAATTAGAAAAATGTATCGATAGCGCTCCAAATGTATAATACCTCACCTGTGTTCTATTTTCAGATACAGTTATTTTCATTTTTTGCAAAACTTGTATATATATATATATATATATATATATATATATATATATATATATATATATATATATATATATATATATAACTAGTTTGTTGAGGAGGCAGTCAATTTATGTAGTATATATATATATATATATATATATATATATATATATATATATATATATACGAAAACTTACGTAAAATGGGAATTGCTTTAGTTAACATAAAATAAAGGTCAAACTGGTTGCTGAATAAAAACACCTTGACGCTCATATGCTGCAATAATAACAGTATTTATATTTTAAACTAAAACGTCAAAATGATCAGCTGAAACTGATTGCTTACAAACTGTTAATTGCCATATATAGACGCCA
Organism: Vesta saturnalis; assembly: GCA_036346205.1. Lineage (NCBI taxonomy): Eukaryota > Metazoa > Arthropoda > Insecta > Coleoptera > Lampyridae > Vesta > Vesta saturnalis. The sequence continues at coordinate 2,705,609 of JARFJB010001594.1, forward strand.
ACATGTTTGCAACATCAACATTGCCCCATTAAGGAATTACGTACGGACGCTAAAATGATTGCATAATGTATATATATATATATATATATATATAATACATACATACATATTATACATATATTATACAGTTCTAATTTTCATTACGTAACCGTATTACGTAATGGATAGATTACAAGTATAGTAGAGAGTTTTGTTATTCGTATGTTACGTATGAACGAGTAGAAAAATTTACCACACCTGCAAATTTGTATATATATATATATATATATATATATATATATATATATATATATATATATATATATATATATATATATGTTGTAATGTTTAATTTGTAATGCATTTAAAACTTTACTTGGGAACAGGTGAAGCACTAAATGTGACTAAATATATTTAATTATTATTATTTATTTAAAATATTTAATATTTACATTCCGAACTAGCTCAGTATCTCAAATGGGGATAAGGTTCAATTTGTATTTAAACTTTGATTGTTGGTAAATTAAAATCATTAATAACATTTAACCTGCTAAATCCTTTAAATTATTATAACTGCATTTAAATAGTAAACGGGTAATTATAGAAAATTTTATTTTACACATGGAAATGTTTACGTGCAATAAATTGTAATTTATACTAAATCGTTTCTGTGTGAAACAGACTTTAGTTGAATCTGCACAATAACGCATGCGTTGCGTTCTAAATGACTTTATCAAATGCAGCCTGTCAAAAATTTCAATAAATGATCTTCAAAATGTGAGTACAACCTTGTTTTGTTCAAAATAAAATTATAATGTTAATAACCACACCGATTCATTCACTTTACAAATATGTATAACATGTTGTCGCACAAACATTTATATATAAACAACCAAAACAGAAATACAGGATATCAAAAGAATAAACAATGCAATAATGGGTTATGATAGTAAAATTTCCATCACATGTGTTGCTGCATTTTCCATACGATGTTTTCATTACGCTTTAACTTTATTAAAATATTGGACGTAGTATTCTTCGAATGTGATGATGGCACTGCTTTGCTGTTCACAATGGTGCTGTTTAATTTTCCATACTTTATCCAAATCCAAATTACTGATGAACGACTCTTCATCGTGGTAAATATGATATAACGTAATATTGCTCAAATATTTTTCGATAAGCACGTTATTTTAAACTGTATGTTTAGATGTTGGTTTAAATATTTACAAAATTTTTCGGATTTAAAATTATGTTTTATCTGCACATAAATTTTAATTGATTGCACTTTTATTTTAGATGCGGTTATGGAATTCAGTTTATATACTACTCTGCGTCACTTCCAAGAACAATAAACATCAAATCCAAAATAATTGCATGAATTTATTCACATAAAAAACACAGCAACCGATATCTGAACACGAATTTAAATTTGGAACAATTATATTATAATCGACACTTATGATCGGTAACCTAATTTTTAAATTTTGTTATAGGTTAAAACAATTGCTTCTGAGGTCTCGATTTTATGTTGATCGCGTTTCAAACGCGTTTCTACATTACACACAAACAATCCAAGCATCTGATTAGTCTAAACAAAATTCTTAACTTAACTAAAATACAAAATATGCTATAACTTTTTTATAACAAGTCGGATTTGCTTTTTGAGTACAGATTTGGAATCAGGGCAAGATTCCGCATAAAAAGACACCCACAAGCCCTATTTCGCTTTGAAACTTTGCATTTTGATAATTCAAAATCTAAATTTAGCTATATCTAACAAAATCTATATTCTACACCTAAACTAATTACATATTCGGAATCTACGTGAAAAACTATATCAGAATACATTTATTTTAAATCATTTAACTCTTTTTATCAGAAATTCTATTTTCATATTTAAATTTTAGGTAGTTAACCCAACTTTTCTAAATTTTATGTTCATATTACTTGTATATTGTAAATTTCTTTATGAAAACGAGGGAAACCTACGAATATGTGCTATTATAATTTATTTTAAACTTAACTCATTCTAAAAACACTATAAATTTGCAAAATTCTTAAATATAATACGTTTAAAACGTCTAAATCACTTGAAATGTTAATTTATCATGTTCCTATAACTGTCTTTAACACAAATACTGTTTACTTTTAGTCCATAGTTCATAACTTTATCATATCAGAAATCCATATTGTTTAACACATTTATGTAAATTTTGTGCAAAAAATGTAATTTTATACTAAATATCACATTGTAGAAATGTTGTTCATGTTTTTATAAATGTTTCTACATCACTACCACTTCTCCTGTAGTTTTTGTACACTTTGTCTGTGAAATATAAATATACAGTGTTCGCACCATAACCCTTTTTTAAAGTTTATATAGTTCCAGCATTGTACCTATATCTATACATGTTCTACATTTTAGAATTAACCTAAATCATGTGATTAATACCTGTAAAGTATTTAAACTGCTCAAATATATTGATTAAACTGTAAAATTACTTAAATACATTCACCGAAACTAATCGTACCCACAAATATCAATCGTTTTGACCTTCCTCACACACTGCTGGTATAGCTCAATTGCTTTTATGAATAAAACAAACTCGTGCACATACCACAAAGCCTGTTTTGTTAAATCGAAACCATATTTTCCCTCTCGTCTACTTATTTTCTTATTAAAATGAACTGTATATATTATCAAATCTAATTAAATTTGCACACTATAAAGAATATAAGCTTGACAACTCTAGCCCCTGTATTATACTTATTTCTAACCATATCAATATATATATATATATATATATATATATACATACATACATACATACATACATATACATACATACGTACTCGTATAACATACATACATACATACATACGTACGTACGTACGTACATACATACATATATTACACCACAGTTCTAATTTTCATTACGTAACCGTATTACATAATGGATAGCTTACAAGTACAGTAGAGAGTTTGGTTATTCGTGTGTTACGTATGAACGAGTAGAAAAATTGACCACACCCTGCAAATTGATAAAATATCAGCTAAAGTGAATATGACTACCCGACAAAGAGAGGCATAACTATCGAGGCGGTGTTCAGCAAACCGATTCGCTTTTTCGTTTGTTACAGGTCGTTTTCCAAAAACAAAGAATGCCAATTACGATCCAAACAATACAAAAATAAAATTTGTATAATTAAGGACACGTGTTTTTTTATTCATGCATGTATATAACAATAAACCGTTTAGTAATAAAATATCATTTAATAGTTAAACTATTAATGCAAAGTTATTGTAAAACGTTTCCCACGTAATTCACTATCTATAAAATAAACATTAAAGTAATTACTGGATTTTATGTGAAAACAGCTTCTTAAATTTTTGTGATACCGTGAAATCCGCTTATTAATAAATTTTAATTATTAAATTGATGATTAGCTACTTCTTAGTTCTTAAAATGATCGATTACATAACGACCAAACTTTTCCATGCTTATCTCATTCATGGTATTGAAGACATTGAAAGGAAACCTAAATACATACACGAAGTGATATCAACATAAAACAAAACTAAAGTAGAATAAAAGCGAAATTTATTACATCCAGAATTACCTAAACAAATACAATTGTAACCACAGTAACATTGACAATTTAGGTATGGACCCAAATATTATATTGCAAGTAGGTTTTACACGAAAAAAATTTTGAATGCTGACCATTTCAGGAATAAAAGATATTGACGTCGAAAATTACGCTACAGCCAATTAATTTGCATAATTAAACAGAGTGCACCGATGCTGCCTTTAATTCATCCTTCCCGCAAACACTATGTCAAAAGCAAATACTATGTGTACTCATATCTTAGTCAATGTTCATGATGCGATAGTTAATAGGATGTAGTTGTTTTTATTAATAAATGAAGCTTGATCCTTATGCCGCACACAAGATTCAACGGGGACTGGAGGGCAATACTGCACGAAATGGTAGAGAAGACCCTTTTTCTCCCCAGTACCCACGCAAATGCACTTTCTTTCCATCCCTCTCCCTCTTCCTCTCCCTCTCCGTCTTCCCCCTTTCTCACTCTCTGTCCCTCCCCCTCCGGCCCCCCGTTGGATCGTAGATTGTCAACATAAGGATCAAGCTTCATTTATTAATAAAACAACTCATCCCATTAACTATCGCATCATGAATTTTTGATTAAGATATTAGTACACATAGGATTTCACGGTGGCACAAAAATTTAAGAAGCTGTTTTCACTTAAAAAATTCAGTAATTACTTTAATGTTTATTTTATGGGTAGCAACTCACGTGGGAAATGTTTTACAATAATTTTGCGTTAATATTAAATGATATTAAATGATAATGAAGTTATAACATTGTAATAACTATCATGACACAATAAATTGAGATACTTCCCTGGAACATGACGTCACGACCTTTGATTCCATAAAGATATACGATTATTTTGTATCCCTCGAGATACCTCTGAAATTGTCATAGTTCTTCTAGTCCACATCCGTTTGTTGGTATTACCGCATTTACTTCTTGAACCAGTTGCATAGCCTATTCTTTTTCTACACCCTCTCGAATACGAATGCGATTATAATTAGGGTTTCTGTCTACGTGTGCTTTACTAACAAACAATTCGCGCGGTAAACACAGATTATCTCTTCCCGCAGGTAATTGTACAGAAGTTACACGTAGACAGAAGGTTTCGGTGTATCCCAAACATCACCAATAGTTATCTCGCAAGCTGGTTTGAACCGCAAGTACCCCTCCTCTCCTTTCTTGGAAACTTAGCAGCAGAACGAGAAATCCACCATATCTTGAGGTGCCAAATCTTCTACCCCCTTATTAACAATTTGCGCGAGAGCTTCTTTTATCCACTTTATTGGGTCGGCACCTTTAGGTACGGCTTTTAACTTCAAAGTACAACCGTTCAAATATATCAAATAATGTGTACACTTAATGCAACTAGATATACCGCCAATAGAATGGTTTGCTGATATTTCCCGTAAGTTTCCTATAACAAATCATCAAAATAATTATTGTACGCACATCTGTTCATATTTTGAATGATGAAGTCATATAAAAGAGTTAACTTTTGAGATATCTGAACGTCTAGGCGGCTAGCGATTAGGTTCATATTATACGTATGAATAGGTATTAGCAATCGGTATTATCGACTGATATTACAGACCTGTATTATCCCATGAATTACCCAATTTATAAAATTTAAAATCTTTGAGAACGTTTACTTAGGTGAGGTAAAAAAAAAGAAAAATCGAAATATTCCTTCCATATAAGTCTCCCACTGATAACAACTTCCAAGATCATCTGAAAATAGACTACCTCTGATCACATTTTCCATCTTACGATATTTCAATTTTGGGAGATTTTAATGCCCACAATTCCAATTGGCTTCATTTTTCATCTACTACTAACCCCACAGGTCATAGTGCAGAAGCATTTGCTGTATCCTGTGATATCACACAAATCATTTCCCAACCAACCAGAATCCCTGACAACCGTAACCATACTCCACATCTGCTAGACCTATTCCTTACAACTAACCCACTTGTCTATAAAACAAGAATTCTTTCCCCACTTGGTCAATCAGACCACTGCCTAATCGAAATTGCTTCCTCTGCACCCAATCCCACTGTTACTCGAAAAACAGATAGAACTATGTGGTGTTTTAAATCAGCTAACTGGAGCGAACTGCGAGATTTTTTTGCAACCTTTCCCTGGTGCGAGTATTTCTTTAAATGGTCCTCCTCTTCAAACATTACTCTTTCAATAATTGAAGATTCCCTGATGGGTATGGGGTTATACATTCCCAAAAAACATAATCGTGTAGTTCATAACCGTTCCCAACCCTGGTTTAATAGGGGTTGCACAGATGCATTATCACAAAAGCATAAACTCGATACCAAATGAAAGTCAAATAAATCTATCGAAAAATCACGCTAACTATATTGCCGCAAGGAATAGTTGCAAAAGCACCATAATTAAGGCCAAAAAGATGTTTGAAGAACGTAAATGCAAAGAATTAGTCTCATGTCCTTTGGGTGGTCGTAAATTTTGGTCATTAGCTAAAGCCATTAGTAAAACCTTTAGTACATCTTCCTTTCCCCCCATGACGTCTCGCGACGGAGCTATAGTAGCTTATCCTGCTGAAAAAACCAACCTCTTTGTCGATTACTTTGCATCAAATTCATGTCTTAATGATTCTGGTAAAACTGTGCCGTCCCCAAATCTACCCCATACGCTATTAAACCAATCCACTTTCGTTACAAGCTCCTGAAATCAATTATCAATAAACTTGCCTCAAGCAAGGCGAGCGGCCCTCACGGTATTCCAGCTATCGTCCTTAAAAAATGCTAGCCCGAGCTAGTACCTGTATTGTCCAAGCTCTTTTCGTTCTCCATGTCATCAACAGAGTTTCCCTCATCGTGGAAGTTGGCAAGTATCTAGCATATTCCTAAAACGGGCGACAAAACCGATCCCTCAAATATCCACCACTTCCATTCTGTCGAAATCGTGGAGAAAGCCTTCAAACGCCAACTACTTTCGTTTCTTGAGTACAATAAACTCTTAAACGACCACCAGTATGGGTTCAGACAGAGTCGTTCAACCTATGATCTTCTTTTATATGTCGCCCAAATTTGAAATAACACATTAAAAGGTTCGGTGAAACAGTGGTAGCTTTAGATATTTCAAAAGCTTTTGACCAGGTTTGGCACAAGTGCCTACTGGCCAAGCTCACTTCGTTCGACTTATCCGAGACGCTCATCAATTGGATATCCAGCTTCTTGGCAAAAGACGTATACGCGTTGTCGTCGATGGCTTCTTTTCGAAAGAAACTACTATTAACGCGGTAGTATTCCAAGGACCAGTGATAGCTCCCACACTTTTCCTGCTGTACGTAAATGACCTCATTTCCTCACCAACTAACCGGATCCATTGCTTTGCAGATGACAGCACTCTACATTTTAGTTCTTCTCAGTTTTCCCACAACAATAAGTCTAGACAGGCCGTTAAGGTGAAAGTGGCAGCCTCAATCAACAGTGACTTAAAACTTGTCCTTTAATGGGGATGAATAATCTAATCTACTCACGTTCAACGCCGTCAAAGCGCAGTGTTGCCTGGTGTCCGCTAAGAAAGGCCGATCATTTCCTGCTGTAAATACGAATGGCTTAAAACTCAAGTTTTCAAACTCTATTTCTATGTTAGGGATGTCCGTCTCATCGAACCTTTCATGGGCTGACCACCTTTTGGTAGCCAGACAAACAGCTGCCCGTAAACTGGGCTTTCTAACAGTTCTAAACAGTACTTCACATCGCAACAACTCCTTTTACGGTGTAAGGCTCAAATTCGACATCATCTGGAATACAATTCCCACCTCTGGGTCAGTGCTCCCCAATATGCCCTTCATATGGTAAACTGCATCCAAAAACTTCTGACTTACAGCGTCTTGAGCATAGAAGAATAGTTTCGGTTCTTTACTGGTTCTATCGCTATTACCTTGGCAAGTGTACCTCCGAAATGCACTCCTTAATACCTTCGTAGGGCATCTTCGCTAGGAACACTCGGTTTGCCCATTCGCACCATAATTACGCACTAAAAATTCCATCGTGTCACACTAAACAGGCTCAATCTACATTTTTCCACACGACGACCAAATTGTGGAATGCACTACTCAGTTCCTGTTTTCCCCCAAACTTTGGCTTGAGTCAATTTAAGATCGCCATTCATAAACATTTTTCAGTAGCCTAACAATATCCCTAAACCTTCCCAGTGTTCCAGAGTGCTTCAGCACGTTAGCCTGTTCGGGAATACTATAATTAAACAAACAAATTCATTCATATATGTAAATATTTAGTAATATAACACAATTTGTAAATGTAATTTTACTGTAAAATCAAAAATATGAAAATTTTCAAAATCCGAAAGCAATGCAATAATCTCGATAACCCACCCAATAATAATTTTGTTTCTGCATACTACAGCAAGTAAAAACACCTCAATCAGTCCGATTGAACCCGAATTATCCAATTTATAGAATTTAAAAGATTTTCGGAACTTTTTAACGTAGGTGATAGAAATATTTTAAGCGGCTTAGTCCAGTTTTTCAAAAAAAAACAATAAAAGCACATTTCTCGAAAACGGGTCAGAATTAGTCAAAAATAAATAAAAAATCCGGACAGACTTATTTGCGTATCTACCACATATATCAAGTAGGGGAGTTACCCCTAATAGAAAAACCGCAAACTAGTTTTTGAATTCAAAAAAATTAAAACATCTTTCAGATGCGTAAATAATCATGAATTACTAACGGCACTAATGCCAAAGGTAATCGAAAAACCTCAATCGCTCATAACAGATGTTAACAACCCAAGTCAACAACTATCTAAAAATAGATCAAGATCAAAGGCTATTGAGCTGCTGAGGGGTACCATTTTACAATTCTTAGAAATCAGTGTTCAAGGTCAAAGTTTATTGATCTGCAAGGGTATCATATTACAATTCTTAAAATCTAAATATCGAAGCAGTCCACGGAAACAAGAAGAGTGAGGGGTTTATTGTCTATGCTAAAAAGTAAGCAAAGGTTAGATGGATCTCGTACTGGCTAAATCGTTTATAGTAATAAAAAGGGTATGCTTACAGTAGGTTTGTTTTTATCTTTTACATAATACTACGGTCCTAACCAGGATCTGACCTGTCTCAGGATGGGGTAGTTTCCCCGAGAATTGGATACGTTTCCCAAATACAGATAGCCGTTTCCCGAAAACAGGTATCTGTTTCGCAACGCAGGTAACCGTTTCCGAACTCATTCATATAGTTAAAATTTTGCCATGCGATGTTTTTATATAAGTAAAATTTGGCGATGCGGTGCTTTCAACGAAGGCAGTTTCCACGAAGTGATGTTTTTAAAGTTAACATCTATTTATTTATGTCTATTACTTTCATATGTAGATAATTGTGTTTACGTTTTACAGTGTGGTTTATTTTTCGTAATGAACTATTATAAAAGAGGTTGCATAATTATCCTTAAAGTGTTATTAGAATTATTATTACATCTCTTTTAAGTTCCATTTTGTAAATTAGAAGGTCGTGTGGTGAGAGAACATACAATTAACGTTACCCAAATTTTGATAAGTTGAAAATATATCCACTGGTTTTTAAATAAGGCATTTTATTTACGGTCTATCTACTTTCTCTAATTTCTAATTAGGAGCGAATATTTTCGAAGTGATTAAATGTAAATATATGGAATTTACTTATTGTTTTGGTATAAATTTCCTAATTCCCTACTCATGCAAGGTCGCATCACCTAGAACAGTCAATTCAAGATTAATTAAACCTAAAACATGTGTATGAGGATCATATAAGTCCCACCATAAGCATGAGATTGTTTCGGGGCATGTGTTCAAAGTGCTGGATAGTTTGGTTTCATGGTCATAAATAAGGATGCTGAAGTCAATAATGGTTGCTATAGGAAAAGGTTAAAACCTTGAACTGCTTTCAGTAGTCACTGGCCTCGTTTAGGTATTAACAGCTATCTGTTCAGTGTAAACAGCGATTTTTCTATCAAGTAATGTCTTAATACTAATAACTTTGACCTTATAGCACGCCAGCTACAACACTTATCAGGAATAACTATATGTATTAATTTATGAAATGGTTGTTTATTAAAAAAATTATTTCATTACATAGTTATTGTACAAAAAGTGTACATTCTCCAAAGCACAATTACAAGTGGTTTGTGTATGAAAGGAACAAGCTGTTTTCATTTTTGGTAAAACCGGTTGCTCTTCAATTTCTATAACTGGATGTTTCAGTATTTTTAGAATCTAATCGGCTTTTTCTCGCCCTTTAATGTACATATCATCTGTTACCGATATTAGTTCACGAAGTATATGTGGAAAGAAATGTGCAGAGGTATATCCAAATCCCCATTTGATACAGTGATGATTATTGATTAACCAGGTGGCTTGTCGTTGAAATTCCACATCTAAGACGTGCTACGGAAATGGTGATTTGAACACAAAATAGAGAGCTTGATTTCTATTATATGTTTAGGTGTAAATCCGTGTTTTGCTGTTTTGAATCCTTGTACAACAACTATTACAATCATCGTGTCTGTAGCGTGATCCCGCACCTAACTTTTAAATACTACTTATTATTACTCGAAAACATACGCACAATTTTGTAAGAGCAATCATGTTTTCCAAAATCGATTGAAAAGAGGACAAAACCTCCGAATTTTAAATGCACAAGAATACGTGTACTTTTAATTAAACCTCACAATTCGAAACATAACGAGGAATAAAATTCTCTTTTGCACAAGTGTCAGACATCTATTTATGACTTTTAACAAATATCAAAAATATCTAATTACTCTTCACACCAAAATTAATATATTTTAAATTTACAATAAAATTATTCATCACGATTGCAATGTGTAGACTGACATACCACTGCTCTTTATCGACTTACATAGACGTATAAATTGCATTCAAAGTCAAAATAAAATCACACTTACAGTATTGTCGTCTCTCAAGTCATGTGGTGTTGCCACAACGGGTACCGATTCTTAAACTGTTTTTGAGCTGTTTTGACCTGTATTTATACTGTAACGAATTACTAAAAGTAACACCAGTACAGGGAGGCTTTTATGGACATGTATGTAAAAGATAAAAACAATTTCCGTGAACTGATTCGATATTTAGATTTCTAAGAACAGACCGTACGCAGTGGTAGCGGTGAGTGGCTTTAACGTCAAACTTTGAGTGTTGGTCAGTTGATTCGGTTGAGAATGGTATTATTTGTATATACGATATAAGCTGTATTGACAATCCGATTTCATTACCGTCGCTGAATGGTCCGGGAAACAGATACTTGTTTTTGGGAAACGGCTATCTGTATTTGAGAGACATACGTGATTTTGGGAAACAGATCCTGTTATTGGGAAAGAGGCCTCTGTTTTTAGGAAATAGACGCCGTTTTGGAAAACAGGCCCTGTTTCAAGGAAACTACCTCATCGTGAGACTAATATAAACCTAATGACCAACCACCTAGACGTTTACCTATGTCAAAAGGCAAAAATCCAATTTCATTAGAGCTTGCCGATGCATCCCAATGCTGCGGTTTATGTAATCCTTGATTCAAGTACCTATTCGAAACTCACGCATGCGCAAAGCCTTTTATAAGAGTCATTGAATAGGAATGTTTATTTTGCTATGACTCCATTTAGCGAATACAAGAGCCACTTAACCTTGATCTACTTTCACGAACTGATTCTATTTTAGATTTCTAAGAATTGTAATATGATACCCCTGCAGATCAATAAACTTTGACCTTGAAAATTGATTTCTATGAAATTGTAATATGATACCAACAAATTTTGACCTTGCAGAGCTTGGTTCAATTTAGCCTCAGCCACGATGAATGAACTATTTAACTTGTTTTCTGTGGAGAAACGACTACCGATTTTGGTAAAGGGTTACCTGTGTTGGGAAACAGATCACTGTTTTTGGGAAACCGCTATCCGTATTTGGGAACCAGTTCCATGTTTTTGGGAAACGGCTCTGTCTTTGGGAAACGGATCCGGTTCTTAGGGAAACCACCTCATCCTGAGACAGGTCCTGGTGGTTAGAACAATAGTATGTGAATAAAAACCCACATACTGTAAGCATAATCTCTGCAGGTCAATACTCTTTCAGATTGAGCACTCTATTTTTAGATTTCTAAGAATTGTAATATACCATTTGACTTTGGTCTACTTTTTAGCATAGACAACAACCCGTCATTCTTCGTGTTTCCAGAAACTGATTCTATTTTTATATTTCTAAGAATTATAATATGATACCCTTGCAGGTCACTATACTTTGACCGTGAAAATTCTACTTTTTTTAGATTTCTAAGAATTATAATGTGACGACTTTGAAAATTCTATTTTTAGTTTTAAATTTTCACCAAAAGTTTACCCTTGACATTTTGACTTGACCTTAAGAAAAATATATCCTTGACGTAAACATGTTTCAACTTGTCAAATACTCACCTTGACCTACGTATGCGTAAAGCCAGACAAATGGATCATTGATTAGAAATCCTGCTATTTCCAAGAATTTGCCCTTGAAGAGTAAGATTAAATAAAATGAAAATTGCTTTCTAGGAATTGTAATAACTGAACGAATAAACACCTATTATGTTATGTTTTTTACTTACACCACGCGAGTGCGGAAGGTAGACCTGATATGAAAAATACTCTAAAGATGGTTTGGACACATTGAAAAAAAAAGCCAAAAAATGTCGAAAAACGTCGCAAACACCAAAAACATAGATACATAGATACGTGGATATGTAGATACACACAGATCCAATAAAAGAACCGTTTCACCTTGAATAGCTTGACTCAATTTAGCCAATACAAAAACCATTCATCCTTGACCTGCCTTTTAGCATAGACAACAACCTTTCATGCTTCAACAACAACCTGTTCATGTTTCTCTCACTCACACACACACATACACCCGCCAAAATTTGATTCAGAACTCCCATAGCAAGGTCAATAAACTTTGACCTTGTCGACGAATACCACAGGATTTGGCACGGGACAATTGCCAAAATCATAGTTCCCACGATGTCAATTAACTTTGATCTTGTCAACAAACCTGAAAGGGTTTGGTCCGGTCTGAAATATAGTTCCCACGAGGTCAATGAACTTTGACCTTGGCGGCATTAAAGGCCGAGCCAATTGCCGAAAATTGACAAAATATAGTTTCCATGGTCCGCAAAATTTTTCCATGCACAAGTGACGTTACACATACTTATATATATAGGGTATCTCTAAAAGGTCTATAGTAGAGAGTTTTGTTATTCGTGTGTTACATATGAAGGAATAGAAAGATTCACCAGACCCTACAAATTTTATGGATACCTTAGAATGTATTAAGAGATATATTATAATTTTAGAAACACAAAATGGATTCCTTTGATGACTAGATTCGACTTACGAATGTTGGTCAGAACTTGGGCCGCATTTTTTGTCCTAATTTTGTTGGACTTACGGCAAAAATAGGTTACCTTGATGTGCAAGAGCTAAATAATGTGTCCCATGAGTGTTTCTTAGTGTTTGTGTTGAATAAAATATCAGCTAAAGTAGATACCGCTACCTGACAAAGAGATGCATAACTATCGAGGAGGTGTTCAGCAAACGGAAACAGAGAAAAATTCGCTTTTTCGTTTGTTACAGTTCGATTTCCAAAAATAAAGAATGCCAATTACCATCCAAACAACACAAAAATAAAATTTTTGTAATTAAGGACACATATTTTTTTCATGCATGTATATAACAAAAAACTGTTTAGTTATAAAATATCATTTAATAATTAAATATTATGGCAAAATTATTTTAAAACATTTTCCACGTAATTTACAATCCATAAAATAAACATTAAAGTAATTACTGGATTTTTTGAGGGAAATATCCCGTCGTCAATAACGTTTGAGACCCATGAAATATTTTGAGATGAATTACATTAATAAATTATAACGTATTTAATTAGGACTTCAGCACGTTGTGCCATCATTAATTTATTATGATGATTAATGTTAAACTTGTTTAATAAAATTGGCTCGAATAGCATCCCAGGGGTTAGAGTTCAATATTAGTTCAGGATCAAAAAGAAAACATTAAACATTTGCGTTAGGTTCCTTTGCCAAAAATAAAATCAATTATGATTTTAAAATAAATCTGGAATTGTATATTCTCAACTTTATTCAAACACCTTGTATCACCTGTAATTATATAACATGTTGCGCGCATGCGATTATCATTGACCTGAATGTGTGCACATATTTCATCATGACTAAACAATAACGAAGATATATTTTCGGTAAGTATCTTTTGCGTTTTAAAATAAAATTGAATAACTATAAACCTAAATTCTTTACACATGCACATAGGTGATAAACAATAATAATATTCAACGTAACCTCAAATAAAAATATAATATTCATACACTCACATTTATGTTTGCAATCTTTTAGCTGCTCCAATTTTCAATATTGATATTCTAATATCCAAATCGAAGTAATTCGAATTCCGTAAATAATATTGATCCAACGGTGGACGATATATAGCATAAGCATGTACAGGTATGCTGCATAAATGTATACTTCCACACTTTTCTGAAGCACTTTGATTTTATTTATTACATTTTCAAATATAATATAGTATATTAAGTATCAAAAACAGTAAGGGACGTTTACCAGTACACGGCCAATTTGGCCGGAGACCGGTACAATCCTTAATGTTTGTGATGCTCTACTGTTTTTGCACGATTGTATTAAATTTACCACAATTGTAATTATTTAATTTCTGCTAAATAAACGAAAAGTCAAAAGTGACGTTTTAAACAGAAATGTCCAAACTTTTTGTTCTTATTGTTGTGAAATATAGGTAGTATATATAATTTTACGTCGGTAAGTAAAATACTTACCGACGAATTGGGCCTCGAAACCAGTAAACATATCCTACTGTCTTGGAAACAGATACGATAAATAAACGAACAAGCTCAATCGTGCAAAAATTTCATTTAAGGTTATTGTATCATAAAATACAATAATTTTATCTGCATTCGATTTTTATCTAATTGAAACTTTTTAATCTTAATTCTATTAAAATGATAACACTCGGATAAATAATACGTTAACCTAACTGACAATTTTATAATTTCAATTGTTTAATACTTGCACTGTTGTAGGTTATACGAAACACAATTCATTTTAAATTTGAATTCATGTACACCCCGAGTGACATGCTCTCACTTTGAGGAATTAATAGATAATGAGAAAAAATTATAACAACTTCCTATGCTTTTCTTGCTTAACAACCAATCAAATGATAGTATTTTGTCTACACAAACATAACAAAGCTTAATTCTGATTGGCTAACCATTTTTCAGAAATTTGTAAATTACTAATTTTACACATAACTTTCTTTTATGGGAACAGACCTTAAAAACATAATTATTTTTGAATTCTACACAAAATTTCCTTTCCATAAATAACCCATTTGTACTACTCCTATGTTAATTTATACAATGTCCTTTCTTTTTGTTTTAGAATAGAAGCATATTATGTTACCACACTAGAATCTACTTATTCATATGGATTACACGAATTTTATAGAATCAACCACACTTCCGAAGATGCTCGGAAACTATTAACATGAAAATTACATTGTTCAGCTGTGATAATAATTTAATATTTGTGAAATTTGAGTTAACTAGCTAACATGTCCAATGATCACATTTGTACTAAGATTTATATAACTTTGAACTTCTGCAACTTGCGCTTTGCATATATGTTTGATCAATTCCAATGCAATTACTTTATGTTTAATGTAACTTTTACTCTGAGCCAATATCCGACTAACTGTGATATTTAGCATTATAAATATCATCTCAATATATATATATATATATATATATATATATATATATATATATATATATATATATATATGCATGTACAATTAGGGAGACGATCAAACCGCACTAAATTTAGGTTCAAACACCTTAAACTTACCATAAATCAACAAATAACATTAAATTCGTAAAAATGGTCTCTGGGCACCATCGCCAGCACAATCTTAAATTTTTCTAAAATAAATAGTCTTAGGGTTTTGTTAAAACCCCTATTAAGACGATAGCGGAGAAATGCTAACGGAATTTGCCACTTTTCGCTGCAGAGTGAGTTATTAAGCTTGTTGTAAATGTATGAATGAATGAATTTATGATGCGTTGATGTTATATTAAAGTATAGAGAAGAATCTGTATGTATATTTCTGCTTGTGCAAAAGTCTTAGCATTGCGCAATAGAAAAATTGAATGCATGTTTAAGGACAAATGGTGTTAGAATTTGCTCAATTGTGCGGAAGGACGAATCGCGCATAAAAAGGTGAATATAGATCTGGACAGTATACGGAGTGAATTTGAATGATAATTAGGGTTTTTCCGAAGAGTTGTGACGATTTCTGTAAAGAAATTAAAGATGGGTACGTTTTTCTTGTTCCAGTTGCGTTAGTTCCTTTTCAGACTTCTACTCGGCAGTCACGCAGTAGAAAACTTGTTTGGGATAGGTTGATTGTAATTTTGGCGCGAAAAATGTGGCAACGTTGGGCAAAATGGATGACCGGAGGTATATAAGGGAGAGACTGCTAGGGTATATGGAGAGACGCTCGGCGAAGAGCTATACTTAAGCGGTGATCTCGCGCGAGTATTTTGTAAGGTCATAAGAACGATTTGTAGTGGTTTTATTTGTAAATAATTAGTGTCGCAGTGCATATTAGTTGACTGTAAAAACCCATTTTAGGGATGAATTATTTCAACATCTACAAATGAAGGGATTAATTTGTGAATTGAAAGCAAACGCTAGTCGGTTTTTTTTTCAAAATTTAAGAAGTGTTGAATCTGGTTTAAAGTAAACAGTAAACACAGAGTTGAAAGCATTGTGTATACAGAGCTGCGTGATCCAAACATAAACCTAAATCAGTCATGTCAGTAACAAAATAAAGGTGTTTGTTAAGTTAAACAGTAGTGGAAATCAGTGTCGTTGATTTTAGTACATGTGCGATTGGTAACAGCACTAAATCGACTATGTAAAACATTTATTTTGATGGCCATATAACAAACACAATTCTTATATACCCGTAAGGCGTAAACAAACTTGGACGTTTAAGTTAGCGAGTAGTGCGACAGACTAATTATGTGATTATTTGTAGCCGTTTGTCAGTGACCGGTGTGGATACATATAAGGATTAATTACAGCGAATCAACCCAGTAAGAATAATTTTAGATCTTTGAATTATAGTAGTTTGATTATCTTTAGAGATGTTGTTTATATGGTTAATTTCATTTTAGGATAATCAATCTCTATTAACTGATTTTGTACGTTTAGATTATAATATTTAGGCATTTTAATTCATAAGGTTTAGTTTCTTTTTGTATGTGGTGCTTTTCGAGAGATTGGTAATACAGATCCATTACTTAACTTTTAATATTATAAGAGTTAATTGTTTCTTTGTGTGAAATTTGATAAAGGATTACACCGTTTTTGAGTAATCAATCGTTTGATATTTTGACTTGAATGATTGATCTGAGAATTGTTTATTTTGAGTCCGATCGATTACACAATTTACTTATTTTGCATCCATTGACATTCATTATGTAAGGCCCTGTCGGGTACTTGACAAATTACAATTACACTGTGTGGATTTAGTTAATAGCTACAGTGTAGTGTGGGAGTGGTTTTATTTTAGACTCATATAACCATTAAATAATCAGGTACGAGAAAGTTTTATACATATATTTAAAACAAAAATACTCTGGCTAATAACAAAATAATAAACAATTCTGAAAAAAAAGAAACTAATTAATACTATAAAAATGAATATAAAATAATTAACACGATCTGGTAGGAAAATAAATTAAGATTTTATAATAAATGGTTGTTTTCGCTTGGGTGGATAGATCTCAAACCTGGACGACGGGTGTGGATGGTGGCTGCCTCGAGAACGCACGTTGTAGTTGGGGAATTTTGTTTAGTATCGGTGCTTTCCTGTAATCAGCATTGGTTATACGTTTTGAAAATATAAACATAAATGATATGCCGGTTTTGAAGTGAAAAATAACATTATAAATGGTTTTTAGTTTTACTTCGCAAGTTCAATTGGATAATTAATTACACAGGTAAGTTGTATTTTGGAAATTATTTTAATTAACAAATTACATTTGTGTAATTGAGGTTTGTATACTACAGCTCCTTTTTTGCTTGAGCTTTGATTAGTTATTGGAATACCTGAATAGGAGGGTTTTAGTATAATTCAATCTAAAGGGAAAGTTTAAATTGTGACAAATTGAGGTTAATGTCACGTTGAATCGAGACCTTGAACTGCTTAGAATACTTGTTTTATATATACAGGGAAAATGATTTAAATAACTAGATTTATTCTTATACTATAATTAAACTAAATATGTACATAGGGCTGAAAATAATTAATTGAATGCGAAATAATACATTTGTTTTATTTTCATTTAGTGGAGTTTATGCGTATATGAAATCTTACACCATATGTGATGTTTATATAACTGAAGGTCAATGAAACGTTTATGATTTGCATAAACAGGAACGTTAGTTAATCTTTTGAATTTGTTCACTATTTATGGAATGGTTTTAAATAGTTTATTATGGGATATTTTACTCAAATGTTTAAATTAAAACTAGGAAATAACCTTGCGCAATTTAAATAATGCCTCGTATTAAATCATTTCGAACCAGTTTTATTTATTCACTTTCGTGAAAGCATACTGAACGTTTCCGTTAGTTAACCTTTTGATGTTATTTATACAAGGAGATTCTGGGGATATTTACATATACAGGGAGTTTGATTGTGATTTCGCTCGCGGCCAAGGTAATCTCGAGGCGATCTTAGCGAGTTCTTAGTTATCCTAATTATTCAGAGGTAATATGGACACTCTAAATAAGTAGAATGTAATACAGCGGGCTTAGATTTCGAATTCTTTAATGGCCAGATTAGTTAACCTCAGCTTAACCAGCGAATTCTAGGTGATTCTAGTCATTCAAAGTTAATTAGGACACTTTAAATAAGTAGAATTTTAAGGGTGGAATAATAATAAGACGTTCCAAAGGTGCTAGCGTTAGTTTTGATCCTCCAGACGGGTTTATAGCATCGTTACATGAAAAGACATCGTTAACAAGCCACCCACTGCCGAAGATCAGCTGATAGGCAACTTGGTATAGGAGCTAGTCCCTCTTTAGCTTCAAATTAGTTATTTAGGGATAGTTTATGTCACAGGAATTCTTAAATTTTTTTATAATACAGGTCAAATTTGATTTGCCGAATATACCGGGTGTGATCAATAAGTTTACGACGACTCGTATGATTCAAAATTTTGTTACGCTTTGGATAAATTTATTAATAAGGGTAATTGAACTTAAAGATTTTCAAAATTGTATCGACGTGCATTAAGTTTTTCTAGGCGAAATTTAATGTACTCTGTTAAAATGAAAGTATGATTAAATTTGAGTTGTGTGTGGTTTTATTGAGTAGGCTACAATCTTTCACAGTCAGGTAGGATTAACTTAACACCCTAAGATTATTTATTTTAGAAAAATTTAAGATTGTGCTGACGATGGCGCCCAGAGACAAGTTTTACTGAATTGAATGTTATTTGTTGATTTATGGTAAGTTTAGGGTGTTTGAACCTAAATTTTCACTGCAGTTTGGTTTGAAACCCGCTTACCTCGGGCGGCCTGCACATCGCCTAGTGCGGTTTGATCGTGTACCTAATTGTACACGATCAAACCGCACTAGGCGATGTGCAATGCTATGACTTTCATCAACATCAACGCATCATAAATTCATTCATTCATACATTTACAACAAGCTTAATAACTCACTCTTCAGCAAAAAGTGGCAAATTCCGTAAGCATTTCACCGCTATCGTCTTAATAGGGGTTTTAACAAAGCATTATTTCTCAACCAAATGTAATACTTTCACCTTAAAAATCTTCGTGCAACATTTAAATACTCTTTTAAATAATACACAACGCTTTACTACAATTCCAGTGGCGTAGTATTTACACTAATTTACATTCTATACACCCAACAAAAATTTTCTCCAGCAAACTCACGTTCATTTACCACCCGTGCAACACAAGACTGCATCTACCCAGTACGTCAAAATAATCTCACAAATTTCCAAATTGTGTTTTAAGATAGAAAACAGAAACGTATGGAGTATCGAATATGACTTGTTTTTAAACTATGTAAATTTTAAATGAAACATTATATTTGATAATGCACTATGCCTTTTGTTGCAGTTAATTTAGTAGGTTATTCAGTTAATAAAAATAGGTTATTAGATGGTAACTTTGGGTATGATCTAATCCATTAATATGTTACAACTCGTGACTTTAGTTATTTTAAAAAGATGAAAATAAGGAAATTCTACATACTTGGTTGCATTAATGATTTATGTGTTTCATTGTATATTGTTTCTGCAACTTTCTGTTTTATTAGTTGAAATAGAACTAACTTTATAATAATTTCATAAATGAGGTAGGTACTACATTCACAGCATTTATTAAACAAGGCATATTTAACATTACTTAATTGTAATGAAACTTTCATATTTCTGCCACTAAAAAATATATATTGGATTACTCAGTGGCTCAGCGGTAAAGGTGTCAGACTCACAACTCAAAGGTACCAAGTTCGAATCTGAAGGTAGTCAAGTGCTTGAGAAAAAATCCGACTCAAGGCGGAAAAACAGTCCTTCGCAGGACAGCCTGATGACGGAAGCAGAGTCCGCTTCCGAAACGTCGCGTTAAACAGCGAACACAACTGTGGAAATAGGCTGACTAACTCAATTAACATATAAACCACAGTTACAAAAACACTTACAATAAAGAATTAGTAACTCGGTACGGCCCCGAATTATAACAACTTTTCTGAATAGCTTAAAACATCTATAAACAACCTAACACTAGAGGAGAACCACCTAACCTCACTCTGCCTCATGCAAGTGCGACAGAGGATACATAGTAGAGAGCAGCAGACCACTCAAAGTGAGAACTCAGGAGCATAAGAACATCATTTGCAAGGGCACCAGGAATCGCCGAAAATATCTAGAACAAAGACGCGAAGAGCTTAAGCGCAACACATCGGCGCAATAGGTTACGGCGATTACGAAAAGTTTATATATATATATATATATATATATATATATAAAAGTTCTAAAAATATATATTGGATTACTCAGTGGCTCAGCGGTAAAGGTGTCAGACTCACAACTCAAAGGTACCAAGTTCGAATCTGAGGGTAGTCAAGTGCTTGAGAAAAATCCGACTCAAGTGCGGAAAAACAGTCCTTCACAGGACACCCTGATGACTGAAGCAGAGTCCGCTTCCGAAACGTCGCGTTAAAAAGCGAACAAAACTGTGGAAATAGGCCGACTAACCCAATTAACATATAAACGACAGTTACAATAACACAATAAAGAACTATTGTAATCGATTTAATTTGTCATGTGCTGATTTTTAAAACGCATGTGGATCATAAAACGTAGCATACAATCATTGACAGTTTATGTTTAATAAAGGTTCAACTACCATAACAATTCAGTATAGAATTTATTAAAAGTCGCGAATTTAAAAGTACCATTTACAATTAGGAAGCTTCGCCAAAGACATCAAGTCCCACATAAGCCATTTACTTCAGTGATACAAGTCATAGTTTAAACTGTAAAAAGTAAAAATATAACATTACTTTAGGACTTCTGTTAATAAAATAAAGTTTCATGTCAATTTCGAGGTAACTAACAACCAATGGCGTCACAAGTTCGAATTTTTCCTCTAACTTTTAAGTGGGAATTGAAATGAACCATAAAATCCTGTAATACGAGGATGGCCCGGTTAATAATGCCCCATATTTTTTTTTCTCCAAAAATATTTATTTAACAAAATTGAAATTTACGTATATGAAAGAATAATGTTTTGTCTGGTTACTCTAGTTTTCTACATAATCGCCTTCAAGTTCCACGATCTTTCTCCAGTGTTCCTGTTTATAAAAATCTTTACTCTGCCTACTGAGCCTGGTTTTTACGGAGTGAATCACCTCTTCGTCGTTTTCCTCGAATGGCATTCTTCAGAGGCCCAAACAAGTGGAAATCTGAGGGAGCCAAATCGGGACTATAGGGTGGATGGGGTAACACTGTCCAACCCTGTTTGGCGATGTGGGCAGACGTCCTCAAACTTGTGTGGGGACGAGCGTTATCGTGCTGAATGGTAACCTCCCGTGGGTTGACATGGCGCTGCAGTCGCAGGAGGCGCTGATTAAGTTTGTCTAATGTTTTGACGTAACTTTCTGAATTAATGGTACCGCCTTTTGGCGCCACATCAACGAAAATTACGCCCTCACAATCCCAAAACGCTGTGATGATGACTTTGCCGGCTGAAGAAACTGTTTTGAATTTGTTCTTCTGTAGAGAATGAACATGACGCCATTCCATCGATTGTCTTTTGGTTTCGGGCTCAAAGTGATGTATCCACGTTTCATCGCCTGTCACAATCTGAGACAAGAAGACCTCCCTATCAGCTTTAAAGCGTTGCAACAAATCGGAAGCAGCGTCATTTTTTTGGCATTTGTAATCGACAGTAAGACACCGAGAAACACGTCTTGCACACACTTTTCTGTATCTGAGCTCATTAATAATCACATCCACACTTCCTTTGCTTACTGACAGCTTCAGTGACAATTGCCGAGTCGTAATGTGTCGATCCTCTCGAATGACATCAGCCCGCTGTAATGATGACGGATGTCACTTACAGACGCCATTTTAAAACGCTATCTGTCGGAAGAAAATTAAACCTTGCATTCACTCGCGACAATCTTCAAGTAAGTTGCTAAATTTATACATTTCTCAGTAATGTTTTTTACTGCAAAATAACTTGTGGGGCATTATTTATTGGGCAATCCTCGTACATTTGTAAAGTACTTTATTTTTTTATAAAATCGTTCATTACAAAATTAGTTACATGTATAAAACGTCCAAATGTAAAAAAAAACTCTTATTATACTCTATGAATAGAAAAAGGATAGTGAACAACTCGGGTGATAGTGACTATTACGCACTCGTTTATATTACCACACCCATTCACTTGGTTCGCTCGTAATCGTAATAATACATTCGTGAGTGGTAGGCTACTTACCACCCTTGTTATGTAATATAGTATTATCTAACTACTATAGAATTAATTTAGCTTATCTGATGTTCTATCTGATTATTTTTCTTCAGTATTGTCAGTAACATTTGAACACAACCATTTTTGTAATTTGATTAAATACTTCAGATGGTTTAAATGATTCAGTCATACAGTAATATGCTAAGGGTCACATGTTTAACAACGTTCTCCGAAAGGTCGATGAATTCGGTAGTAATTTAAATTTGTTTTAATGTTTATTCATTCATACATTTCTTAGCTGGAAGAGAATCGGGTATTTCAAAGAAGTCTCCGACTACTTTATAAATGAATAAATTTTTTATGGAAACGATTTGAAGTTTTGAAGTTTTTTGAAAATTGGAAACGTATGCACTCTATTTTGAAATGTAATAATTCTGTATTTATTACAGATCTGAGTACAGTGTCGTACGCTGCACTCCAGCTTGCAAGAAAATTGGTGTATAAACTTAGATTTTATACATGCTTGTGGCCCACAGAATTTAGCACCTCGTCATACAAGGTGTCTATTTGTGTTTGGTGCATCGACAAGACTAACGGAATTTAGTTAGTCGTCGAGATAACCTATTTTGCTACAACTCTAACGTAATTAATGCATAAAGATATATTTTATTTCTAAATTTGCCCAAATGCAGAGAAACGTTCATGGATCTCAGAATTTAACCAATAAGAAGCCGTGATAAAATAATTCCTACCGCAAAGATTCAAGTACAAGTGAAGTCAAACTTTTGATGCGGAACTAAATCGGTGTCGTTGGTCTAGACTTCTTAAAATATCATAAATAAATAATTGGTGTCCGTACACTCAAAAACGTTATTGGGTTTGTTTGCGTGAGAGGTTTATGATCAATTGCAACTATACACTTATTTCAGAAGTGTTTCGTAGCTCATACCATCGCCAATAATGTCAGTTCTATAACGCTATAATTTTATTAAGTCGTTCAATGTTCGTGACGCGTACGCAATTGGTGTCTTGTCCTATAGGTCCTTGTAACAATACAGCACCTAATGCAACATTACTAGAGTTACAAGTTAGATTAAATCAAATGTTTCGTAATTTTAGCAAACTTGTTAATAAATTTTCGATAATATCCCAACAGTCACAGAAATGATTTAATTTGTTTAGTAGTTTCTGGAATGTGAAAACTTTTTAATTGCTCTAATTTTGTCCAGATTACGTTTAACATCTTCGGAAGTCACCATGTGTCCCAAATAAGCGATTTCCCCTTTTAAGAACCCAGAGTTATCGATTTGGATTTTACAATTAGATTCACGCAGTTTTTGCTGTCTGTCAATATGTTATTGAAGGGAAGTTGAGAAAATTATTGTCATCTAGATATGCAACATAGTTTTCACTTTCGATATCGATTAAAATTATCCATGATTCTTTTAAAACGAAAGGTATCCTTACATATTCATTACGACCACTCTATGTATTAAAAGCCGTTTTAGAAATATCGTTTTCGTCCATTTGTATGTGTGTGACTGTGTCTGAGTCCGTGTCCGTGTCCGTTTCCGTGTCCGTGTCCGTGTCCGTGTCCGTTAGGGTGGGCCGAAAAACACTAAAAGCAATTTTTTGGGATACTTATTTAGGGGTACCAATAAAAAGTTGCCTTATGTTATAAGTAATTTGTAGAAAAAAATTTAGTGTACTAGCCCAATATTTAAGGGTCCCCCGGGGGCCCAAAATATTTTTCTTATATATTTTGACTGGGGTAGCAAGAAAAAGTTACCTTATGCTAAGAGTAACTCTAGAAAAAAAATGAGCGTACTAGCCCAATATATAAGAGTGCCCCGGGGGCCAAAATATTTTTTTTATTATTTTTTGACTTGGGTAGCAACAAAAAGTTACCTTATATTGACAATATTTCTAGAAAAAAAATGAGCGTACTTGCCCATTATTTAAGGGTGCCCCGGGGCCTAAAATATATATTTATTAGTATAGTTGGAAAAAGCAAGTGTCTGTACAAGACCAATATTTTTTATTATTTTATTAAGACGCTATAATAGTTAAAGTAAAAAAAAAAACGTTTAATGATAAAAATGAACAACTCTCAGCTTGAGTTTATACTCAAATTAAAAAACAAAACATTTGCATTACTTTAAATTGTATTTACATTACATTTGCATTACTTTAAACTGATTTTTTTTACCTAATTGCTTGAATAAGATTGAGCCTTGTTGTCATAGGCTGGTAAAGAAGATCTGGCATCTAATTTTGCTACTATATAACCATTTCTTGCTTCCTCACTGCAAACTTTTAATGCAGCTTCTGTAACAAGCTTTACACACCTTTCAACCGCTTGCGTGTGACAGGGAAATTTGCCGAACCTTATAGAGAAGTGGTCTTCTTGGCTTATAAATATTTGCAATTCTTCATTTGTCACTCCCATCGTTAAAGGAGATTCTGTGATAGTACATTCTGTCCCCTGGATAGATCAATATAGTCTTGAGCCTCGAAATTTAAGGTCGGAACTCTAAAAACTCGATTACTTTTTGGTTTGTTATTTCTAGCTTTTAAAATTCACCTTACTGCTAGTTCTCTTATAAGCTTTCTCTAATCGGCTAACATCGCGACTAAAATATTTTCAGGATGTGCATAAAATGCGTTGTTTAAAATAACTTTGTCAATAACTACTTTGACAGTTTCAGGAAATTGCCTTGAAAGATAAATCGTTTGCCATAAATGTCGAGCACCAAATTGTAAATATGGTTTTGATTTTGTTAAAAACCATATTGTTGAATAAACTTTCATAACAAATTCGGCAAGCAGTTTATAGGTTGGTAGAAGGTTCACTTACTGAAACATATAATCTCAGCACACGATTGGCAGTAGTCAACCACCGAGAATGAGATAACTTTCCTGGGTGTGTTTCTGCAAGAGTTTCGGGGCAAATACCATCTGAAACAGCCTTACAGATTTTAAATAAATATTGCTGATCTGTACTTGAGTCTTGCAATTTATATCGGGCAAAGAAGTTTCAATTTTCTGAGAGGAAAGAATTGGGCGGTTCTCTAATCTCCAAGTAAAGAACCAATTTCTCCTGAGTTTTGATATGGACCTTTGGTGTGCCCGTCGTCCAGTTTTTGCAAGAGATGCCTTAAGGGAAGCTCATTTGCGTGTAAATAACATACTGCCCACTGCAAAGGTTTACCTAAAAAGAAGTTATGTTTGTATCTATATTGCGAAAACTATCTACTTAAGTAAGCTAGAAACTAATACAAACCTAAATGAGTTTCAATAAGACGTATAACACCTCCTTTCCAACCTGTGTTACAATTAGTGCCATCGCCCTTAAGATTTGTCATAAAGGATAGTATGCTACTCGCAATATCAGTTGCCTTAGAAGATGTAGTAAGAGATATGTGACCAAAGTACTGACTACCTGGTTCTTGAATAAGTGAAATATGCTCCTCTAGTTTTTTAATTTTATGTCCGTTTAGGTCAACGATCTTTTCGCCCATCAAAGTATATTGCTTCCAGACATTTATTCTTTTTATTGTTACTACAATTGGTTTTTAACTCATTTCTGTTTTTAAATAATGTTCTTCTAATTTTATTCTTATCAACAACTTTTGCACTTTTTCCTTGCCCACTATTTTCATGTCTTCTAAAACAGCAGTCGCTATTTTTGCAGCAGAGCGATTTAAAACTCCAGTTAAATCTTCGGCTTTAGCAGTATGAACTAAAGGGATTCTCATTTGAGTTACATTTGCTTCACATTTTTTTAATTTACGAGTTTTTGATAGCTCCATTGAAATTCTTTATCTTCCTGGTCGTCCATTTCCTCTGTACTTTCACTGGACAAAAAACTGGTTTCATTTTGATTTGGATAAATGTTTATATTTCTTTGTAAGGCACTAGTGCCTGCAATGGGTTCTTCTGTTTGAATAGGTGTTTTACTTGCTTGCTTCTCTTTCCTGTTTTGCAATTTTTTGGAAATATGCGGCCAATAACCATTTGTCGATCAGTTCATTGGTCGATTAGGAAATTAAATTCCCTTTCAGGTATTTTTCTTGATTTCTCACATTTACACGAACTAATGTCTTTGCATTTGCAAGTTGAAATATCAAAAAGTTTTCCTGAATTACTCCTAAATACACTTAACCTTGAACTTAAATGCTTACTATCTCTACTTTTTATGGGTTTTATTATATTTTGATATTTTTTGTGATATGCTACAATCATATCAACTACTCGTCTATGTCTTTTTCTGTACCAAAAATTGGGATACTTGAATTTTTACGAGTCTGCACTGCCATCACTTAAGTTTTTAATAAAAATATAACACAAAGTAACTATACGCGAATCTTTTAAATAACAGCTTGGTTATTTTCTATCACGGAATGCACTTTAACTCTACAAAACAAAGTATGTACTGAGCCAAACACGTGGCACAATGCACCGGCTATAGTAGGTAATGAGAGATTAAAATAAAACACAAGTTAACCGTTGCGGCGCAAGCGTATATTGATATATTGACCTATATCGATGATAGAAACACAGGGCCGGAATCAGCGTCTATAAAATAGAACAGTAGCGTTTATTACATTGAAAAATAATATTTTCAAATAGTAAGTTAGGAAATATATTTTTTGTGACATAATAAATGTGTTTTCGTGGCTAGTCCGGTTAAATTATAAAAAAAAAACTTTTTTGGGCCCCAGGGACACCCTCAAATATTGGGCTAGTACGCTCATTTTTTTTTCTGGAAATACTGTTACTATAAGGTTACCTTTAGTTGCTACCCCAGTTAAAAAAAACTAAAAAAACTTTGGGCCCCCCGGGGACCCTTAATTATTGGGCTAGTACGCTCATTTTTTTTTCTGGAAATACTGTTACTATAAGGTTACCTTTAGTTGCTACTCCAGTTAAAAAAACAAAAAAAAATTGGGCACCCCCGAGGGAGCCTTAATTATTGGGCTAGTACGCTCATTTTTTTTTTTTGGAAATACTGTTACTATAAGGTTACCTTTAGTCGCTACTCCAGTTAAAAAAAAACAAAACAAAATTGGGTTCCCCGGAGGACCCTTAATTATTGGGCTGTTACGCTCATTTTTTTTCTGGAAATACTGTTACTATAAGGTTAACTTTTAGTTGCTACCCCAGTTAAAAAAACAAAAAAAAAATTTTTGGGTCCACCGGGGGACCTTTAATTATTGGACTAGTACGCAAATTTGACCTATATCGACGATAGAAACACAGGGCCGGAATCAGCGTCTATAAAATAAACAGTAGCGTTTATTACATTGAAAAATAATATTTTCATATAGTAAGTTAGGAAATATACTTTTTGTGACATAATAAATGTGTTTTCGTGGCTAGTCCGGTTAAATTATAAAAAAAAACTTTTTTGGGCCCCAGGGCACCCTTAAATATTGGGCTAGTACGCCGATTTTTTTTCTGGAAATACTGTTACTATAAGGTTACCTTTAGTTGCTACCCCAGTTAAAAAAAACTTTGGGCCCCCCGAGGACCCTTAATTATTGGGCTAGTACGCTCATTTTTTTTCTGGAAATACTGTTACTATAAGGTTATCTTTAGTTGCTACTTCAGTTTAAAAAAAAAAAAAAAATTGGGCCCCCCCCCCGAGGGAGCCTTAATTATTGGGCTAGTACGCTCAATTTTTTTTCTGGAAATACTGTTACTATAAGGTTACCTTTAGTCGCTACTCCAGTTAAAAAAAAACAAAAAAAATTTGGGTTCCCCGGGGGACCCTTAATTATTGGGCTGTTACGCTCATTTTTTTTCTGGAAATACTGTTACTATAAGGTTAACCTTTAGCTGCCACCTCAGTTAAAAAAACAAAAAAAAATTTTTGGGTCCACCGGGGGACCTTTAATTATTGGACTAGTACGCAAATTTGACCTATATCGACGATAGAAACACAGGGCCAGAATCAGCGTCTATAAAATAAACAGTAGCGTTTATTACATTGAAAAATAATATTTTCAAATAGTAAGTTAGGAAATATACTTTTTGTGACATAATAAATGTGTTTTCGTGGCTAGTCCGGTTAAATTATAAAAAAAAAACCTTTTGGGCCCCAGGGGCGCCCTTAAATATTGGGCTAGTACGCTCATTTTTTTTCTGGAAATATTGTTACTATAAGGTTACCTTTAGTTGCTACCCCAGTTAAAAAAAAACTAAAAAAAACTTTGGACCCCCCGGGGACCCTTAATCATTGGGCTAGTACGCTCATTTTTTTTTCTGGAAATACTGTTACTATAAGGTTACCTTTAGTTGCCACTCCAGTTAAAAAAAACAAAAAAAATTGGGCCCCCCCCCGAGGGAGCCTTAATTATTGGGCTAGTACGCTCATTTTTTTTTGGAAATACTGTTACTATAAGGTTACCTTTAGTCGCTACTCCAGATAAAAAAAAACAAAAAAAAATTGGGTTCCCCGGGGGACCCTTAATTATTGGGCTGTTACGCTCATTTTTTTTCTGGAAATACTGTTACTATAAGGTTAACCTTTAGTTGCTACCCCAGTTAAAAAAACAAAAAACAATTTTTGGGTCCACCGGGGGACCTTTAATTATTGGACTAGTACGCAAATTTGACCTATATCGACGATAGAAACACAGGGCCAGAATCAGCGTCTATAAAATAAACAGTAGCGTTTATTACATTGAAAAATAATATTTTCAAATAGTAAGTTAGGAAATATACTTTTTGTGACATAATAAATGTGTTTTCGTGGCTAGTCCGGTTAAATTATAAAAAAAAAACCTTTTGGGCCCCAGGGGCGCCCTTAAATATTGGGCTAGTACGGTCATTTTTTTTTCTGGAAATACTGTTACTATAAGGTTACCTTTAGTTGCTACTCCAGTTAAAAAAAACAAACAAAAACTTTGGTCCCCCCGGAGGACCCTTAATTATTAGACAAGTACACTTATTTGTTTTTCTGGAAATACTGTTACTATAAGGTTACCTTTACTTGCTACCCCAGTTAAAAAAACAAAAAAAAATTTTTGGATCCACCGGGGGACCTTTAATTATTGGGTTAGTACGCAAATTTTGTTTCTACAGGCTACTTTTGGCATAAGGCAATTTTTTTCCGCTACCCGTAAACTCAATTCAAAACTAATTTTTTTCGGCCCACCCTAGTGTCCGTGTACGTGTGCGTGTCCGTGTCCGTGTCCGTGTCCGTGTCCGTGTCCATGTTCGTTTCCGTGTCCGTGTGCGTGTGCGTATGGGTGTGCGTGTACTTGTGCGTATGCGTGTGCGTGTGCGTGTGCGTGTGCATGTGCGTGTGCGTGTGCGTGTGCGTGTACGTGTGCGTATGCTTGTGCGTGTGCGTGTGCATGTGCGTGTGCGTCTGCGTGTGTCTTAGTTCTATCAAATTTTAAAAATCTAGATGCTTCATAGAAGGCGTAACAGTATACTTTGAAAGTATCTGGAAAACTATTAACTACATTAAAAATATCGATGAAACGTTTATTAAACACAAATAAATTCTAGATAAGTTTTTTAATGAAAATTTTCTATACGGTAGTAAATAAACGCCAAAAAATTAAAGGAGTACCTAAAGAACTTGCTGTGAATATTTCAAGATCCACTAACTTTGGAGCAAAAATATATGCGATTTCACTAAAGATAATTCAATTTTAGGCAAGTTGTTCTTATAAAAGTTTTTATATAAAACTTTATGAACTAATTTACTTAATTAGAATATCTGATGTTAATACATAAAACATAAAATTAATATAGTTATGGTTCTCATATTTGACATATGGTATAGAATCGTGATCTGCAGTAATGTGGCATTTTTCAAATAATTTAAACACAGTTCAGCTTTATTCTACTTAACCATTACTAGATTATATCATAAAATGCATACTGTAAGCCGAATCACTTACCACGACCGTATCCAAGAGAGGCAGCACAGGTATACGTGCAAACATTATAATATATTTATCTCATTAATTTATAACTGATGCTGATTATTTTGTTACATTATAATATATTCTTAATTTGTTTGTTTTATTTATGTAAACAAGAAATAAGTTGTAATTTAAATTCGGCGCCACGAACTTCGAACCTTACAATAGGAGAGTGCCCGTAGACGAGCCTTGTGGTAATTAAGGGCAAGTCCCAATTCAGCTTTTAAAAAGAGAGTTTGTTCAAAATTAGATTAGTGCCATAAAACCCAGGCAATGACCTTGTAATCCTACGTCAAGGCAAGACGATATTCAATAAAAAACAAGACAACATTTTTAAGTGTTAGTAAGTAGGAAACCGATGTCTATTTTCTGTTTCATTAAATTTCATGAAACTTGTTACCTAATAAAAAAAGTTTAATACGTGCGTGACTTGATTGCCGAGAACAATATCGGGATGACGTATTTATCACTAAGTGTTTACTCCGTTTTTCTCTATATGTTTTAGATAATACGACTTTCCTCTCAAACCAGTCCAATTTGAGCCGCACTGTACATGATTTTTTATTATTCTTTTTTGTTACTTATAAAATATTAAACCTAACTTTAAATTAATTACAGAATTAAATGTACACTATCCTTTTGAAACGTTTGGTTTTCAATACTTCTCGAATAAGGCGATACGTTCATGGTAGTAAGATAAAAATTTCCTGAGGTACTTAAATAGCCACTGATTAGTTTGAAAGAGAACGGTTAATTAATACCTTTTGTTAGCCATAAATCCCATATAACCATGAAGCGTAAATCCGCACTTCCTCAAATTTCCATTCCTCAAAATACCACACTTGGTTGCTGGAAAAGCAGTTGGATTCATCACAGATTCTGCATAAAATCGCCATGCGTGAAAATGGTTGCATAATACTACAAAAATGTAATCATTACTTTTTGCTTTTTCCACATGATCAATAATTTTTATGAAAATATTTCAATTTACCGACAGCAAAAATATTCTTCTCCTCTGCTAATTGAGATGTACTACACCCTGGTTGGGTATATCTACCTCCATTTGGATAAAAATCACTATGTCCAATTGAAATTGGAAATCCAAATATTCCACCATCAGTATGTATAACATCAACGTACTTCGCATCTGATTTTGTAAGTCTTTGCGTTGTATCTAAAATTCTGGTGTAACGCGTATTTAGTTTAGCTTCGTACTTACCACTTAGCGAAAATTGTGGAAAAGCAGGATCTAAACCTGTAATTCGTGGAATTTGTTTGGGGCCTAAAACTTTACCGGCAAATCCGGCAATATGGCTTCCCAAACTAAATCCAACTAAGTGCACATTGTCAAGAGGTAACTCACCAGTTAGGTTATAAAATTTCAAAAATTTTCCTAGTAATTTACCCACAACTCTGGTGTTGTTGACAGCAACTGTGTACCATGGCAAAACTCCTAAATTAGTCCAGTCTAATAACATTACATTAAAGCTTTCGTTTCTAGCAAAATAAGCTGGAAATTTTCTGATTTGTATTGTTAATATGTAGAAAGGGAGATGGTACCATCTCGCATTTCTGTAGCACTCACTCCAGCTCCGTGCTCTGTAAATCCGTGGATGTAAATTACAGTTGTGGCATTACTGTTAATGCCGTTTTGTTTAAGGTACCCTTTTTTACGTATCATGTGCAGTTTTGTAGTATTGTTAGGTTTTGAGCATAAATAGAGTTTGATATGCTCAGCTGGATTTATTAATGGACAGCAATAGGAACAGTTACCATGCGGTCTTAAACTTATTTTGAATTCGGATCCAGCTAAAAAACGTCGCTTAGTGCAAAAATTCAAAAGTGTGAACAAATAATTGTACATTATTATAAGTTTTTGTTATGAACGAATAAGTTGAAAGGTAGTTAAAAATTATTATTAATTTTATTAAATACATAAATAAAAAGTTTACTTCTAGTAGGATTTGAACCTACGACCTGTACTTTGCTAGAGTACCGCGCTAACCAACTGCGCTATAGAGATTCAAGCTCCGATCGATGTAAATTTTATCTTTATGTATATAGAATTGATGTAAATTCTAAATGTTCTACATACATAAAGATAACATTTACGTCGATTGGGGCTTGAACCTTGATGGCGCAGTTGGTTAGCGCGGTACTCTAGCAAAGTACAGGTCGTAGGTTCAAATCCTACTCGAGGTAAACTTTTTATTTATATATTTAATAAAATTAATAGTAATTTTTAAATAATTGTACACTTACCCAGACCTAATGTAAAGACATTACAAAGTTGCTTATTATAATCTTCAACAGGCCGAAAAATTGCAGTAAATATAACACTCGCGAACTTAGTAATAAATCCAAGTAAATCAATCTGAGATATAGTAAGTTCCTTGTGAATGTTTTGGCATAAGTTACTCTTCAAAAATATTACCATTATTAATAATTCCGCTAGCATCCTGTGATCTTTCTATCCCAACTATCCTGTTAACGCACTTAATTTAGATTACTCTCTTGGAAATCATTGTTTGTTTTTCTTTTAACCTGTAAATAAAATCAGTGATAGAAATATAATTATATAATAATTACAATATCTGACATTTTAAACTAATGTATAATCGTAATTTAATTTAATTTTTTTATCTATGTAGATTGAACAAGATTTTTCAGAAAAATAATTATGCTTACGTGACCATATACCTGCTTACCGGTATTTCTATTAATAATTATTTAAGTAGACTCTTCACACCACGTCACACTAATAACAATAACGTACGTTAGTGATTTATAAGGCAACATCAAGTACATCTTTTTTTGACAATAATATTTCCAGTTTTTGATTATGTTAACAACATCTTTATTGTTTACTAGTCATCACTAAAATTACATTAGTTATGTTAGCCAAAGAAAATAAACATAACTCGAAATACTTCAATTTATTTGGAGTGGGCTTATTTTATTGAATAAATTTTAAATAATTATCCTTGGAAAAACAGTGTACATAATTTAACAGCGAATGCAACTTAACTTAATTAGGAATTTTTTTAACAAACTATAACTATTACACAGTTTAATGAGAATTTTTTTTAAATCTTTAACCAATCACCATAAACATGTTAAAAATTCAAATACCAAATTATAAAGTTCATTGTAAGCTAAACGCTTATAAACATGCTTTGAATTTTTGTTAAATTAAAACATAACATACAATAGCATAACCTTCATGCCATTCTGCGGGTAGGCAAAACAATCCCTGTCGCTTATTTATTTTTCATTCACAACCTTTCTCCACGCTTCCTCACTACGCATACCGCCCTAGGTCCCGCAAGATTCATACATTGTCCTGACATGTCCTTTTATTTTTAAAACTCCTTATCTTTCTTTCCTTTATCATACGTTCTATCACATTCAACCAAGTTTTACGCGGCCTACCAGTCCCGGCCCTACCTCTAACCTCATCCACATATATTTGCTTCGTTAATCTTGCGTTGTTCACTCTCTCAATGTGACCAAACCAACGTAATGTACTACTTTTATATCTATCCATCATCGTCTTTTCCTCACCACACTCCGTCATAATACACTCATTCTTTATCTTATCCCTTCTCGTTTACGCGCTTCTCAGGAATCTCATACTCACGGCATTTTTTTTTTCGTGCTTTTTTGGACATACCCATGTCTCACTTCCATACAGTACTGACGGGACAAACACACTACTATTGATTGCTCGTTTCGTCGTGAAGCTCATGATTTCGTTTCTCATTATCATCGACATACTTCCATTCACTTTTCTCCCAGCATTGACTCTTCGTCAAATCTCGCCATCCATTGTACCATTTACAGTAAACATTCTATCCAGATATAGAAACTCGCCCACTTGTTCCACAATTTCATCTTGCAGAGTAAATACTCTACTCCCCTTTCCAACTTCCTGATAGAGCACCACAATCTTAGTTTTGTTCACTTTAATCTTTAGGTACATGCTCTCACAGACTGATAAAACTTCCTCAGAGCAGTTTGTAGCTCATCCGCACTATCATTTAATAAGACTGTGTCATCTGCATACACCAGAACTCGTACATTTACGTTATCAACCATTACACCATTTGTATCGGTACATGCTTGCCTAACACGTTGAACAACCTCGGTGATATCACACAGCCTTGTCGCAATCCTTGCTCAATATTAAAGTATTCACTCAGGCCTCGTCTCACCCTAACACATGCCCGACTACCGTTGTATACTGCCCTTATTCCGTTTACTAGTCCTTGATTTACGCCATATTCATTTAATATTTCCCACAGCTTCTCTCTATTCACTCAGTCGTATGCTCTCTCCAGATCTACAAACGCACAGTACAGCTTCCTTTTTGCACTTTTAGATCACCTGCTGGAGAGCAATCATCTGATCAACACATCCTCTCCCATGCCTTAAGCCACCCTGCATATCCCAAATCTTGGTTTGTGTAGTTTCTCGTACTACATCAATCAGTATTCTTCCAAATACTTTACCAGGTACATTGAGCAAACTTATGCAGTTACACAATGATCGCCACTTTTCCACACTTGAACACATACATTGAATAATTCATACAATCTTCGTATAAGCTTTGCACCTTGCAACGGGCGTAGTACCCTTAGAAACTACTTTTGTTTGTTTAACCCGCTCCAAAGAATCATATTTGAGTTCTTTCAAACTTTTTTATAATTCCAACATTTTTTAATCAATTTAATAGCTGAGATGATTATTTTTTATTACGTTTTATTAAAACGGAATGGGTTCAATTTATATAGATACCATTTACTACTTAATTTTTACTTTGCTTGCTAATTAATTTCGGTTTGCGTAAATGAATTTTAAGCTTTTTGTTTACTAACTCCTTTTCCTAATTGATTGCAACGGCTAGCTCAAGTTAATATAAAGAAACGATTTCTGTTATCATTGCCCAAAATTATGCTCATTTTGATTTATTTATTTATCTGGATTCCTATTGGGTTGACGTCTTTCGGCATTTATATATTCAATAATTGCGTAACCTTGTGATATTAATAATCTTTAGCAATAAAAGTAAACCAAACGTTATACTCATTTAATTAAATTCCAAATCTGAACGAAAATGTTGTTTACACACACACACACACACACACATATATATATATATATATATATATATATATATATATATATAAAATCAAACCTATATCTACAATAACCTTCTTAATGTGTAATTAAGGTTCTTACCTATTTTCGTTGCAACTGGTGATGTACTGCTGGCGTTTCAATGACCGATAAAGGGGTCTCAGATAGGTTAGAGCCTGCTCTTCCGATGATGTCACCTGCCGGCACTCTGGAACCGTTTCTCTATTGTTGTCCTTATCTTTCCTTATACTTTTGTGTAGTTGAATACACTTCTAATTTTCTTCCATCAGTTAATGATTATAGTAAATATTGTTCGATATATTTACACTATACAGTTTTTACTTAATCGTTCAGTTTTAACTACAAATAGCCTGCTCAACAAAATGCAAACTATTTACGAACCGCGAATGCTCCCTTTTTACACATCAATAAATTCGAGTTATTGTCTTTTATACTTCGATTTACCAATTTGGGTCGATTACTGTCTATTATATTTACTGCTCACTATTTAAACACGATTGATTACAGTTCTGAGACATATAAAACGCGTTATCTTCACTTATTGCGTCACTCTTTATTATTTTAATACGGAATGTAATTTTCTACTTCTTCCCTATCACCGTTAATTAATTCTTATTTGTAATTTTCACACTTTATAGGGCTGCGTGACTATACAATGTCACTTATCGCTTATTTTTATGCGACCTTTTCTGTTCGCTTTCTTAACGCGCCTATTTGTGGTCGCTAACTATCTGAGACTGACTTAAAAACTGCACATCATTATCATGACAGCGTCATTCCCTTCCAACACATTCATGCACTTGGAATTGCCGCGTATTTTAAATATTTTCAAATTCAATATATAGATAACTTATTGAAATAAACTCAAGCTTTTTATCTTAATGTTAATTACATTCAAATACAAATAAACAATAACCATTTCTTTATCCAGAAAAATAATATATAAATATCTAATCTCGTATAATTCAGCGCGAAATTTTGATTTTTCTAAAGCCCCCGTTACAACCTCCATACTTTCACTAATGATTTCATCTACGCCTGCTCTTTTACCGTTTTCAACCATCCTACCGTTTTCTCAACCTTCTCAGTTTCATTCAACATTTCTTCTACATTCTCCTTATTTAACCCTTCAGTCTTACTTTCCTCACTACTGTACAGCTTTCCTAAATATTCTTGCCAGCATTTCCTCACTTCACAATCGTCCCATACTATTTCGTTGCTCGTATTCATCACTCCTGCATCGTTCTGCCTCCTTCGCTTCATTATTTCATTGTTTCATACAATCGCTTTTTCTCAGTCTCACTTTTTGCAGCAATCATTGTTATGTACGCATATTTTTTCTTGCATACTGCCTTTTTTGCTGATTCATTCCACCAAGCACATTTTTTCTGTCTACACAGTTTTTCAAGCTTATCCATGGACTTTCAACGTCAGGGTCTTTTATTTATTCGTTCCACACTGTTTCATTCACATTCAACTCTACTCACAGCATCTTAGTATTTCATTCCCGCACTATTATCTACTAGTTTGTCTACCCTAATTCTGGACGTTCGCACTACATTTACTTTCCTTCACCACACACACTTTTGCCCTAAACACACTCAATACAACAAAAAAGTGGTTCGGCCCACACTCAAATCGCATTACTTTTGTGTCTCTCGCCAGGTTCCTAAGTCGTTCATCATACACTATCAACTCAGTCATACTTTTAGATTCACCTCTTTTCCATGTGTATACATGCACGTTTTTATATTTAAACCACGTATTAGATACAAACAGGCTTCTCTCCGTACAGATGTTTCCCAGGCGTTCATCATTCTCATTGACAGTTTGGTCTCCGAACTTTCCTAGAACGCGTTCAGTATGTTCTTTCTGTACACTCACCCATCCGTTCATATCTCCCAATATCATCACTCTTTCGTTGGCTTACATACGTTCAACTCGTTCTATGCATCATTCCACAAGGCTGCCATCTTCCATCTCTACAGCCCCTTTCTTTTGCGATTTGTCTCCTATACACACAGAATATCAAGCTGCCTTCCGTACATTACATTCGCAATTTCAAATTTTTTATCATGCATGCCTCTAACATTCCACGTGCCGACTCGCCATTCATTCCTTGCATAGACGTCCGCAACGGGGCCTGCCCGTTGCGACCTTGGCCAACCCTTCTAGCGAGGTCGACCCGATGCAATTATATTGTTCTCTTAAGTAATACAATAGCGGGCAGAACGATTACTAGCCAAATCGTGCCCCAGACGATATAGTATTCCCTACTAACGGTACCGTCCTACTACCGGACAGTTATTTAAAATTGTGAGCAGGCTTCCCAAATAGACTAAAAGTTAATATGAACAAAATAAGAGAATTATCCATAAAACACTACACTAATTCCGCCCGGATTAAGTTAGCCGAGTTAGTATCTTCAAAATAGGTATGAACTCTCTGACTTTGTTTTCATGTTTGCCATCTTTCATATTACCTTGTTATTGTAAAATTTAACGTGAACTTTGTTACTGAATATTTGTAGATACAAAATAAATTAATAATTATTTTTATGCTCCTAATTACGTAGTGGACTGTAAAAGTATTTAGTGTCCAAATGCGAATGAAGCACCACCTTTGAGAGAGAAAATTCATGTCATAATAACGTACTGCATGCAAGTATTTTTTTATTCAGCTGCGAAAGAACCCATTAGATGATCACAGAAGCAATTCAAACGTAAGAAACTTGTTATCCCAATCCTCATAGCCTAGTCTACAAAAAAAAGGGACTTCCTAACGCGTTTTGTAAAAAAAAAATTGTTTTTTATCGAATAAATCAAAGGATTTTTTTAGGTATAGGATATGTCAGATCCTATTCATTTTCAAAGGAGAATTCACTAGTGACAAAAAATGGTAGTTTCCATTTGAAAAAATTGAGTTTTCCGATATTTGTGATGTCAAAATTGTTAAAGATGTAGTAAACAATTTTGTCAAATTTGAAAAATTCAAACATAAACATGTGTATGTTTTCAAATTTGACAAAATTGTTTACTACATCTTTAACAATTTTTAACAAACATTACTACTGACGAAGATAACTGTAAGTGTTATCGAAACGTTTAGATTGTATAATTTAAAGTACAGCATTAAAAAATCCCAAAAGAGATAAGTATTTTATTATGAGTGTTAATGGTGAAAGTTTACATTTTCATACATACATACATACATTTTTTTTACTTACATAATTTTCAATCACATTATGTTTCAATTAGATTGTTCCTTACGCGATTCTTGGTTCTCGTGCTAATTACTGGACTTGCTGTTATTTATTTGCGACCGAATTCTTTAATATTTTTAATTTAGATTTCCGAGTTAGAGTTAGTTATTTGTTTATTTCATTTAATATTTATTTTTTTACGGATTTGGTCTAGTTATTTATTTTTATCATTACAGCTAATAAAACAAATTCTTATGACAATGGTTATGTTTGTGTATTGTTATAGAAAGGGGATTTATAGCAGTTATATAACATCAAGTAGGAACTGGCCGCTTACTTCGATATTAAGCTGTACATTTCTTATTTTTTAATCACGTCCGGCATGTTTGGAATGTTTATACTACTGTTACAAATACGTATTTATGATTGTTTGATATACCCCGCGGTACCGTTGGATAGAATATACGACTTTATTTATTCTCTATATTTTTTGTTATTGCAAAATATTTACGTGTTCGAGTATTTACGAGTTTACATTAGGAGGATATGAGTTTTAACGTTTGTTAAAAGGATTCATATTTTTTTCGTAGAACTTCAACGCTATAGTAATCCTAAATACTATTTGCTTGCCTTTTTTCTATAAGCCACTTACGCGTACTAACATTCTACTCGTTCGATTATTATTTGTTTATTATTAATTCAAATTAGAAAATATACCTCGAGATAGCAGCATTTAAAGCTTCAGAATTTCGAAATACAATTGCTTATGTATTGTGATTTATTTTCTAAAAATTAGAGAACGTTGATTATCGTAATGCTAATGATATAGGTTGAAAAACAATATCCTAACAGGTACGTTATTTTTTAAGGATATGTAGGTTATAACACATTGTTGCCCTATTACAAACAATGCAATTTTCAACAAATGTAAACATTTAATAATTGCAGTGGAATTATAAAAACAGGAGAATGGTTGTGTTGTGAGTTGCTGATAAACTTTTTTTTTTTTTAACACGTTTATTAGAGATTTTAGATATTAACAATTCATGGATATTACATTTTACACTTAATACTATATGCAATATAAAATACTAAATATAAAACGTGTATGTGTTGGTGGTGCGCTGCTCAGGAGTATTCGTCCTCTTCGGCGCGTGGAAGTGCGTGGATTGTTGGTTTTCGTGTGTGTGGAATGCCTGATGGCGGTGTTGAGTGCGTTGTTGTTGGTTATTCTAAAAAAGCGGGTGTTGTGTGGTGTTCCGTTTGCATTGGTGTGTTCGTTGTGTGGACTGTCCTGTTGTCGCTAGGTTGCTTATCTGAAATAAAAAGAAATATGTGTTAGTAAAGTGTAACACTATCGATATTTACAGAACAGAAATTAAGTAATTAAAAAAATCGATACTAAATACTTATCTCGGGCGCCAGACTTCGATCCGGACCGTCGTGTGTTTACCCTAAAAGGGTAGCCACCTCCTGACTGTGAGAGGACAACCCCCCACAAGTCAGTCGCAGATTCCACCTTAGCGAATGCCTCTGCCACCTTACGGATGACAGGTAGGGCCTTCTTCATATTGAGCCCTCCGAGGAAGGTTAATAGGGAGTCGAACCCTAAGGCAGATTGATAGGGCGGGGTAACGGTAGCGGCGAGAGCCACTCTCGGTACTTCCGCCTTCTCAGCCTTACCTGCCGTCGCACAGGCGTAGCTGACTCCGGTCCGAGTCTAGGAGGGCGCCGGCGGTGTCCTCTTCTGCGGTCGCTGCGGTGCTTCCATCTTCTTCCGTTGCGGAGGTCGAGGGAACTTCGGGCATCCACGGTAGCTTGCGGGGTGGTCCCCACCGCAGTTAACGCACTTAGCCCGGTCGGTACGGGGTAAAGTGCATTGACTGCTGTGGTGATCACCGGCGCACTTCACACAGCGTGCTGCCGCCCTGCAGCAACGCTGTGCGTGACGGAAACCTTGACACCAGTGACACTGCCCGATGTCGGATTTCCGCCTCAAGTCCTCGACGGTGACTCAGAGGCGGGCGACGTGCTTCACCTCCCGAATCCTCTTCTTGTCCTCCTCGCTCGGTAGGTGTACCAAAACCAGGGGGATCGCTCGGCCTCGCTGCTTAATCCTAAAACAAGAAACTGTGTTAATTCCTTGCGTCGTCAAATCGGAGCTTACATCCGCTTCGGATAGCTCTACGGGCACGCCACGTATTACTACCTTGGCAAGACGCTCGCTCCTTGCCTGATAGGTGTGGTACGGCGTACCACACTTATCGAGATACCTCATCAGCCTGTCTCGGTCCTGGAGTGAGGCAGGCTGTATCCGGATTCCCTCGAAGGTCGCCTTGGCCCTGGTGAAGGCGATCTTCTTCCGGTCGAGTTTGCGGGAGAAAGCAACCCAGTTCTCCCTCTGACGAAGGATTACCGGGGGTACTTTCTCCCTGGTCTCTGCTGCGGCGGTCTGCTCCATCGCTGTGGCGGTGTCCGTGTACTGCTCCAGGGCGTGGTACACGTTGCTCGTCGGTGGAGACGTAGGCGGGCGGACGGTCGCCTTCTTCGGCCTCTTCTTCTGCGCCGCGAAGTCATCGGGGCTGGTGGATCCAGGACGGGGGTCTTCACTTTTTCTCTCTTCGGCGGCTACGGCGGCGGCGGCTTGCGGCGGCGGTGCTGCCCTTGTTGCCTCGGCTGGCGGGGCGACGTCTTCTGCGGGCGGTGCTGTCTTCTTCGGCCTTCTCCTCTTCTGAGCGGTAGCGGCTGGTGGCGCGTCGCTTCTGGCGCCCTTCCACGGAAGGGAAAGAAGCGACGGTATCGGGCTGGCGGTACTTGTTGATGGTAGGTTGCCCGGCTTGCAACCGTACCATATCTCGCTGGTGTCGCTGGCGTCCCCGTGGAAATCCTCGATGTTGACACACAGGCACCCGTCGTCGTCGTCGACCTCTCGACCCGGTCTTCGGCGCGGCATCGTTGCGTTGATACCGGCCGATAAAATCGAATTTAATTAAATTACTTGTTAATTACAGAGTAATTAATTCTAACTTAACGACCTGCTCTGATCGGATACCAGAACAGGAATGTGCTGATAAACAATCGAGCTTACTGTTTACTGTTTACATCTCGCAAGGCTACCACGTTACATAATCATTTCTTATCGTTATTACTAATTTAGTAACAATGATGGCCCATCAAAAAGGATGGTAACATTATTAGACAAAGTGGATGTTAAGTTACGTGCCTAAATAAAATGGAACTATTATTCGTACGAAGATGACATTAATTCCATGGGAAATGTGCGAATTAACATCTTGAAAAGCATTTTACCGCAAAATATATTGTACTTACATAATTGTAATGCATTACTAATGGAAATTGTATTAAGTATGAACTAACACACTTGTATTACTAATTTTACGTTGTAGAAACATGGTAAAACGTCTAATCGGGGTCACTATCTACATCCGAGCTCTCAGAATAGTTTCATATGTTAATAATCAGTCTATCAACTGTGATGTTCAACATTTTTCCCGTTTATGCCATTTCTTTATTGTTTCTTCAGTATGTCGCACATAGCTAGCTCATAATGATTTTAATTAAAAAAGTTTACTTGACGACTATTAGTTGAATTGATCTCTTTAATGTATTGTTTAAGAAATTTAATTCACATTTCTGCTGTAACTTTTTTACAATAAAGCTCTACGGTTGGAGTCTTTTTTGAATTGGAATCCTTGCGACTGGATTGCAAGATGAAGACTTCTGTTACTTATTAATATGTGGCTGTTACGAATTTCTGCATTTAAACTTGCAACTGTGAATTCTGTAAATAAATTAGTGTGTCAAACATGTGTAAAAGATTGTGATGTAATATTACTCACTTTGTGCAGACATGCTTGTATAATGTATTCCTTATGACTATTTTGGATGTTTCAGGTAGATCGTCAGGTTTTTTTTTCTTGCGTGATCGTTTTTTACCCGGACTTGTTAAAACAGGGTTAGATGCAGCTCGAGACTTGATATTTCTTACCGTCTTCTCAGATATACACAGCGCTTTTCACGCGCTGTAATTTCGTGATTGCAATGAATTAAGATATAAACACTTAATGTCATACTTACTTCTAGGACAGCAGATACTGATATCAGGGGACCCCCATTTTCTTTAGAGTGTAATAAATGATGATTAAAAGGAGTAAATGTAGGAAATGGGGAAGCAGTTAAAGGCTAAACAAATAAATGGAGGTTATGTAGTCAAATTGGAATTAAATTCAAATGCATATAAAACAAATTCGCGTTTATAGGTTTCCTCTTTCTACTACATTTGCTTATTCAATACCGTATGTCGATTTCGCCAAATGCACGCACTACGAACGTTCACCATCCTTTTTTAATTCACTATTTTATATGAAAAGACAGTATAAGCAAATTGGATAGCTTAATTCCTAAATTAATGATGTAGCGGTAACCACTCCTGGCGAGGATTATAGATACGTGGTTGATGTGTTTGCCATCCAAAATTTTTAGTGTCGAGAACTCTGTAGAAACTTTAAATTCTAAATTTCCGACAATCAAATTTACCTAAACTAGATAAGATATTTATCGTAAAACTAACACTAAAAGATTCATAACCAATGACAACAATCACTGTGAGTAGCATAAACTCGCGGCTCTTAATTTTTTGGTTCATAAATTGCTTAATTTTCCTTTTTCAGTTCACATTTATAATAAATAATTACGCGATATTAAGGAACTTGCTGCATACAATATGTTTTCAGATGAAGTGGTTATGAATATAGTTAGGAAACAAACACACAGGAGGAGGGTGAAGAATGTAACTACATTAGGTAACGGTACAGAACAAATAGAAACAAAGTATGTAAAATTACCAAACCATCCTGCTTATACAAAAGGTCTATCTAAAATCTTTCCAAAATTAATTTGAAAATAG
The DNA here is from genome assembly GCA_036346205.1 of Vesta saturnalis. Taxonomy (NCBI): domain Eukaryota; kingdom Metazoa; phylum Arthropoda; class Insecta; order Coleoptera; family Lampyridae; genus Vesta; species Vesta saturnalis. The sequence goes on from JARFJB010001594.1 coordinate 2,749,612, forward strand.
TCACCACTTCAGGCAATAATTTGCAAACTCTTTTATGTAATACAAAAGATCAAGTGGATAAGCAGGACAGGTCGGGAGTTTAAAAAAATCATTGTAAGAATTGTGAACAAATATATGTAGGTGAAACTAAACGACCTATCAAAATTCGCTTAAAGAGCATTTAGCTCATATCAAATGCAAACATTGGGACCAGTCTGCCGTAGCCCCACATATGTTTGATAACAGTCATGTAGTAGACAAGGTACCTGTAATCGTGTTAGTAATAAGCTGTGAAAGTTTAGAGATCTTCAAAAACAAACAAATTCTAATTAATAATGACAATCAAGGACCTTTAGGATACTCAAATCTCATTAAACTTTCATAACTTTCACTTTCACCAGATAAGCAACGCTGATTTCTTTAGTTTCTCTCAGTTAACCTATTTTTTAATTTTGTGTAGTGCGTGGGTATATTTTTTTGTTACAGGTCCTGCCACAGTTTCAGTGTTCGAGGTTTTTCCACTTTGCGAGTTTTTGTTCTGTAATTCGGCGCTCCGAAACTACCCAAACTAGGATTGATTTGAGGGCTTGGTTTACTTTTAGGTTGTTGAGCTACTGCTAAGTTTTCGCGAGGTATTAAAACTGGTCATAGCTTACTCCCTTTATAATTTTGCTCAGATCCGCCGCCTAAGATAAATTTATTACAGCATCCTGAGATTGGTAGAACGCATTAGATCTCTCTATTCAAGAATAAGTCTTCCTCCTTGCGGCAACATGTAAGATGTATTACAAGATTTGAAGTGGCAGATAGTAATTTATGACAGCAAATTGGCAACCTCTAGGATAGGTACTGAGATATATACATTAGCATACAGTTTCAACGCCGGAACATCTTTAGAATCACATAGGAAAGTCGTTCAGCATTGTTTCACGAACAGGTGAGCTACAAGAACTGACTGTGGATATCATCATATAGAATAAAGACTCCAACCACGTATTAGACGTCGTAGCAACTGTAGTAATAATGAATAAATTACCTCGAAACGTAAACATCATTAAGCTAGAGAACATTATATCGCGCCTGATGAAATGCAATCCACACAACAATCGTGATACGCAAGTTGTGGAGTTACTGTACTTTTAATCATTACTGTTGTTTTTTTCTTAATTAAATGTTATATTGCACTATCCGAACAGTTACTAAAGCTACATTATTTTGTCTTGATTTGTCTTTTTAATTGTAGGGAGTGGGGTACTCTTATTTTTTTTTGTATGTATCCGTTAGATATATCTTTCTTTATATATTATGTGCTTTCGAATATCTTAAACATTGTCTAGTAATTGGATTTAGTTCTGTTGGGCAATAAATTGTTATTATTGTTATTACGCTTATTATCGTTATTATTGTTACTATTATTATTCACTTCTGATATAGATGGTTAAACTATAACTAAATGTAAGTACGTGATAAACTTTGTTGTTAGAAATAATTAATCGGTAGTAAAACATTGTGTATAACTTTAATTTCGATCTATCCTTAATAAACATTACATAAATAAAAACGATGCAATATTATTATTATTCTTCGTATTAATCTCTTCCTCTCCTTGTATTGAATTACTATGAAGTATTACAAACACACTTGCTCAAACGTCCAGGCTTTATACAAAAAAACATAAAACCTCTAAAAATATTAATCAAAAAGTTAATGAACGTTCATCTCAATTAACGTGTCCTCCAACAGATTCCTTGCACTTTTCATAAAGATCTACGTAAGACTCTGGGAGAGGCATTCGACGCTGTTGTCCTCCTAGCTTATGAATAGCTGCGAAATCATCACAATTAGTGTCACCACCACCATTACAATCCTACAACAAAAGAGATTAATCTATAAAATTGTAATAATTACCTGATGATATTTGTCTATATAACCGTGTACAGTGTAAGCGGCACATAATGGATCATTGACACCAAAAATATAAGAATCAAAATCATTATTTAATGATTTTCCTGGAGTATATAATTTACCAGCATCAGCCCAGTAATCCGTTGTAATTGCAAATGGACCACAAAGATTACCATTGCAGATCGTATTACAACCAGAAATACAGCCCAGATACTTTGCGCTCAGAACTATAATATTATCTTTACGATATTTTGTACTTAATACAGTATAATACCTATAATACAATAATAATGTAGAGACTTTAACGATACGTTAATATACAAAACTTGAACATTTGAAATACTTAACAAACAATGTCAAAATAGTGACAAGAGAAAGCTTACTGATGAAACAATGGAAACAAATAATACCACCAAAAATATATGTATTTATTTCCACTTTTTAATTCAATTATAGTAATTTATACTACCATAAAACGGGGAAACTTTGTCACCCAGAGGGAACTTTGTCACCCTATGCGTATGAACAGTATTTATATTATTTTATTGAAATCTATGTTATCAATTTGTCTGGATCCTTAAGCTAACGTTTTGTTACAGGTAATTAAACACAATTAACCATGAGGTAGTCGTATTTACCGCGATTATACTCAGGAGGATTTGGACCAAGCAGGCTGGAATGAGCAAAAAACTAGCCGCCAAAACGTACGGAATACCACGTTCCACGATGGTTAATAGATGCCTTGGAAGACATCTGGCACCCATTGGCCGCCCAACCATCCTCAGCACACAGGAGGAGGCCTTCATTGCTAGGATTTTGGGAGTGGTAGCTGACTGGGGATTCTCGCTAACACACTGGTATATTAGGGCGGCACTAAAGAAATATCTAGATAAAAAAGGTGTTAACATTCCTATCCTCAGAGATAACATGCCTGGTGATGACATGATATCCTCTTTCATGAAAAGGAACAACTTATCAATGCGTATTGCCAATAACATCAAGAGGTCGAGGTCAAGTGTGCAACCTATCATTATTATCTAAAGCAAAAAAAAATTTTAAAGAAAGAAACCATTCGCCAAACCAAACAGTAAGGACTACACTGCTCCGCTGTGGGTCGGTAGCACAAATCGTCCAGCTAGCTCAGTATGGGCGTGGGCGATATCAAGCTCAAATTATCTATTTATTAGGCGCCAGGCCCTTCAGAGCCATAGGTTTACTTTCCTGGAAAGGGCCAAGCCAGGAACCCGAGTACCCACAACGACAACAAAATAAAGAGCGAATATGAACTTAATCGTATAATAAACAAATGTCCTTCCTATATAATTGTACAAAGAATGAAATCTAACTCAAAATATTCTTAACGTCTAAGGTAAATAAATCAATATAACATAACCAAAGTTAGGGGTATCCGCGATCCCTATTACGCAATTAACTCATCAGAATTTACTACTTTGCGTTTACGCAACCTAACCGGTCGCCGAGGTCTTAAGAGCAAAAGTGAATAACGCGTACCGATTACAGGGCAAGCGCTTGCGAAGCATCCGCTATTCTGCCAATATAATACTGTTAGTTATACTGTACCGTAGGCCTTATTTAACTATAATTTAATTTTCCGCAACCAAAAATTACATGACGCGATAAAGTACGGTTAGGGTGAGTATGTAATTACTATCTTAATAAATAAATAAATATATATATATATATATATATATATATATATATATACATATATTACCAATTATGTTATTTAAAGAAATACAATGTTCAATTTTGGAATGCGAATAACCCTTCACAGTGATGTAAAAGACAAGAATGAGGTTGAAAGTGAAAAGGTAACCTTATTATTTTATCGTTATGTAATGATAATTACTTATTCTTATCTACCTATATATATATATATCCTCACTGGGTGAGAGTGCTGGATCAAAAATGGATAATTTACTTGCCAGACCTTTGATCGATGCACTCGTTGGCCGAGGGAGCCTACACGATGTATGCAAGCAGTGTGCAAAGCTCGGTATAATTTCAAGCAGTTCTCAGAACAATAAGGGGGTTTGTTAATTTAAATTATTCTTTTCGACAGGAAGACAATGTGCATTTAAGGTATGACTAAAGGAGTAATAAAAAAAGGAATTCTTACCCAGATGATGGCATTCAGAAGAGAGAGGTGCTTATCAATCCAAAAAAAAACAAGAATGCTAATTAAACAATTAATATCCAATTCATTACCACTTCAAATAGCTAGAGAGTGTAAATCCCATTTATAACGGTTTTACTTAAATTAAATTTTTCCACTCTGAAGTTTTAGCAACCTTCTCTGTCGTTGTCTAACGACCAAAAATATCATCCCAAAACTGAAAACTGGCACTTTTAAGCTTGACGAGATAACCTTTATTTTGATTATTTTTGGATTTATTCAATATGTAAAAATAAAATATCGCCTTTAGGATAGGCAACTTAAATTGACTGAATGCATTTTACTTTGTCTAATAATTTAAAATATGGTTGATATTTGAAAAGTAGAAATGTTACCTGTTACAAGTGTTGATCAAGACGATGTAACCAGGTTCTTCAACAATATTTCTGCAGCTGTGGAAGACTCCACTGGGGCACATATTTACAACTACGATGAAACGTGTGTAACTGATGATCCAGGTTCGAAGAAAGTCGTCATTCCCAGAAACTGTAAGAAGGTCGTAGGAGTGCAGAATTTTTCAAGGAATTCCACTAGCATTATGGTATGCGGAAACGCATGGTGATGTGCTGCCACCAATGGTAGTATATAAAGCAAACAATTTATATAAGAATTGGACAGAAGGAGGACGAAAAGGCTGTAAAGATCCAGCTTAACTTTACTAAAATTTGTTTGTAATTAATTATTTTTTTTAATTCCCCTACAGTGATCAAGATAGATAAAGTTGCATAAAATTAAAACCCATTACAAAAGATTTCGTGATATTGCACCATAAATAATTAATTTTAATCCCCTCGGACGTAGATATTAAAAAGCATAAAATGCTCATACGTCCGAGAACCCTCAGCCAATCACAGCCAGAGGACCCCTGCATAGAAGCCGGATCCACCCACCGCGAATTAGCTATAAAAACCGCGGCGCTACCGGAAGAAATTCTACTACCTACTTTGCTACTCCGCGATCCCGCGACTACTACTTACTTCGCTATCCTGCTACTCTCGCGTCTCCAGCATCTAGAATCGAGAACCGAGGTCCAGACCGCGCGCGCCTGCCGTAGTTAGTTTCGTTGTGTACGTCGCCGACCTGTCGATTATCGCATCCGTTCATCCTGAACCGTCGTGTATCTTTAGTCGCGTTACTTCGCCGCCGTCACCAGTAAATCAGCATTATACGATCAAACTGCTGGTTGAGATACGCTAAGGTTAACAGCACGTATGTTTTATTGCACCACTTTTCTTAAACAATTACACCAGACACCTAGAGAAACGACGGGCTGCAGAGCACGGAAGAGATCTAACCGTTCCAGTACACACACTAGAAGTATACGACAGGCTGTATAGTCTGAAGTTACCTTCTGCCACATAACACAAACCAAGACGTGGTTACTTCGGGTTAACGCCCTGTAGTCATCTTCCATTTACTCCAGCGGCAAGAAGGGTGCTCGCTCTAATTCTACCGCTCCACCAGGAGATCCCTTTGTACAGCAGTCGACGGGCTGGACCCAGAATCTTATAAAGGGATCCCCATTAAACATACATTACACATATAATACACCTACCGGATCCTGAGGAAAATTAGCAATACAAACAAGCGACGCCTTGACCTAGAGATAATCTCAATAGCAGAAGCCGTATAGACACCTGCATTCCGTCGGAAACAATTCCCAGAATTGTTCAATTTAGTACACGTAATCCTAAAAGGTCGTGTAAACCCGCCTCAGATTAATTCGTTCATAACAATTAATAATAGAAGCAATTTTTAATAATAACTAACGTAAAAGATCGTGATAAACTCCGTCTTCCCTGTATTTAATAAGTAAAATACGTTTCGCTTATAAGAAAGTTATACGCGTTTAACAAAAACAGACGTTTTTCTAATAATAAAGAATGAATACGTCTCATTTCCGGGCATAATTAAATGTAAGATATTCATTTCATTACTGTAAATATTTTCTCAATTAATTAAGAAATCCTAAGACCATCCTGATTAATTAGAGTAAATAATCAAACGCGTACGCACAATTTGCATTTAAAAACGTGTAAATATTAACCTGTCCTGTGTGAAGCATTCCCAGTACTGAGTTCACATCCAGTCAGTCTGAAAGCCAAATCACATATAAGAATGGTCATGCACACCAAGATTACTTTAAATTATTGATTTTCTCTTTGACCAAGTTACAGACACCAATGCGATCGTTGGCCCCTGCTTATCTAATACGTAGAATTTTACACAACGCCACCTGACAAATACCAAGCTACCGTGTACAGGGCTGGCCTGAACGGTCGTAATAAACCAAATTAAATCGTCATTATTAGGATTTTTTGGGTCATAACACACTAATAAGTGAACCACAATAATTTATATTTACACAGAAACGACTCAGGATCCAATAAACACCACTACCGTCCACGGGGGACCACCCACAATGGGCGCTGCCAGGAAGGACATCCCAGATAACCTAAGACCAGATTTTTTTAGGCCTTGTTAATTTATTTAGTTTAGTACCTGAATATTTAGTTTTGTAGAAATAGATAATATACGTTTAAAATATTTTTGTTGTAATTATTCAAAGTGTACAGTGTTAAGCACCAAAATACGAACCAACCCCGTCTTGTTAAGACAAAACCCGATTTGAGCTAGACCGAGGCAAATTAAAATAAACCATTTTAATTTAATTATTGTAAAGCAAAGGCATTGACAAGGCACAGTTTACGCAAACAGCTGCAGTGGTTCGTTTGATGCTAACTTATTTGAGAAGTGGTTTCTTAACACATGTTTTGGAAACCAGGGAACCCAACAGCGGGTTATTGTCGTGGGAAATAACCTGGCAAGTCATTTCGCCCCTTCGGTCATCCTAGCTGCTGAGGAACATGATATCTACATGGCACCATTCCCTGCAAACGCGACGCACTTAATGCAGCCCTTGGATGTAGCAGTCTTTAAGCCCATGAAAAAGAAGTGGCGAACAATTCTCGACGTCTGGAAAAAACAAAGTCGCTACCCAGGGTCAATTCCGAAGGAACACTTCCCCAGATTACTGGACAGATTGTGGAATCAAATTTCAGACACAGTTGGCCAAAACTTGATTTCGGGCAACTGGTCTTTTTCCGTGCAATCCTCAAGGAACACAGAAAAGAAGACGAGGAAAAAAAGTTGAACCTGGTTAACGGATGGTGTCGACTAATGACCAAAGCAATGAGACTACAACAATAGACCCTACAGATACTGACAAACCTTCAACAACTGCAACTGAAACAAGACAAAACCTTGATAAACCTTCAACATCGGGAATTCAGAAACAAAATAGTGGCAGAAAGAAACGGACTCAAAAGAGTCCCTCTTCAAATGACATTCCAAAGAAAAATTTAAGACGGAGGCAAGAATCAAGTAAATTCGGAATTTGTCGTACAGAATGGGCAAATTATAGAGGACACATTGACTGGATAAAATGCACCAAATGTTCTTTATGGATATGCGGTCTGTGCAAAGAAGATAGCAAGGATTCTTCTTACATTTGTGCTAAATGTGACGTGGAATCTGACGAAGATCTATATCAAACCGATGAACGTGACGAGTTCCTTCCAGAACAGTGCCTTTTAGGTGTCCACGGGCTGTGCTTAATATGCCATTTTACACGACGAAGAACAGAACTTATAAGAGGAAATGTTTCATTTTTGAGAATCAAGTTGTATTTTTTATAATGTTATTTTTATAAGTGGAAACGTTTTATTTTTTATGTTATTTTTATAAGAGGAAACGTTGTTTTATTTTTTACAGTGTTCTTTTTATAAGTGGAAACGTTGTTTTATTTTTAAGAATTAAAATGTTTATTTTTTACTCAGATATTACTGCCTATCTGTATTAAAATTAGTTACAAAATTTGTTTTTATGAAAAAAAATTATATTTTTTTTTGTCCTAGGATAAATTTTGCTTTCGACTATCTTACCCTTGGGTTACTTTGTCAATAGACCGCAATAGAACGCTCAAAACGTTCATTTCATATTGGTGACAAAGTAACCCCAAATACCGGGTAACTTTGTCACCTTTCAAAAATATTTTTTTTTACTAAGTTAGGAAAAAATATTTAAATTTTAATGCATGGTTGGTTAGGTATTAGTTACGTCGGTACAGCCATATTTTTTAGAACACCGCTGTCATGCTAAAAATAGCAAAACCTGTAATTCCACTGTTTCTATGGGCGTTGAACAAAAAACCAACGAATTCTGACTTAAACTTCTTAGTCTTATTTTCAGTTTACTATGTTCGTAAAGCCTTAGTTAAAAATATGATTCACTTCCCATAAAAATAGGGATAGGAGTATTTTGTTTTTGTTTTTGTTAGGCCATTTAGGCAGCCGACGTTTCGTCAGAATCACATTTTTGCTTTAAAACCGTCAATAATCATAAGTATAATGATAATGTTGGTTAACCAAAAAACTACATCTATTTAATTATGGTAAATGTGATTTAAAATCATGCCTACTCAATCCTTTTTTGCTTTGTGCTTCGTTCAATTTCACTTTCTTAAAAATAATTATAAAGGTGTGATAATGGAATTGTCCAATGTTTACGCGAGATTCAATAACATTGTTTGGTATACGGGTCAAACTATTTGAATTAGCCCAGTTATTTCCCTTGTGTACTAAAACCACGCTTATTTGCGATTGGATTGTTTACAAAAAGGTTCATAACAAATGTAGGTATAGAAGGTTAAGCAATTAACACTGTTTTTTTTATTTGTGTGGGTGTAGGTGTGGGTGTGGGTGTGGGTGTGGGTGTGGGTGTGTGTGTGCGTGTGGGTGGGTGGGCGGGTGCGTGAGCGTGTGCGCGTGCGCGCGCTTGTGTGTATGTACTTTAATACCCACGGTAACTCCAGAACGAAAACACGTACGTACATTTTGTATTTAAGATTGTTTTCATTTCTCCTGGCGCTGATAAGAATTTGGAATAAATTCAGAGAGGGAGTTTATTAGGTGCTGTATTTGTTTTTTATCAAATATTTTTGAAACAGCTGTATATTTCAAAGAAATAAAAATACCAATATATAAACTTTAAGCACATAGATTAATTACGTTTTATGCAATTTTTTGATACAACCCATAATTTAGCGGCATAAAAATCGCTAAGGTAGAATTTTAGTGTTAATTCAATTTTTTTCAATATCTGAATTAATAATTTTATAAGAAAATGTGTCGACATATTTTTTTAAAGAAAATTTAATTTTACATAACTTTTCTTTATAAAGTTTCTTAATATAAAGCGAAATAAGTGTAAAAAAATTAAATAAATATGATTGAAAATGCTTACTTAAACTGTATTATCGATATTTTTATAGAAGCGAGTGGCTTTTTTTAGTTAGCATCTATAGTGTTTAGTTGCATGTTATAATTTTTATGATATATCAAATTACAACGTTGCCTGGGTAATTTTAAATAAAGGGTGTGATATGTATACTCTGTTTTAGAAAAACACCAATGTCATGTTGGTCAACTATCCACCAGTAAAATATATTGTATATTTGAGTCACAAAGAGTACTTATTGAGAAAAGCAGAAAAGTTTGTGACAACGTTATCACAATTCTAACAGTGCTAATTACTTTTATTTATGAAAGTTGGTGCATTAGACACAAAACATGAAAAATGCTTTATCTCAGAGAAATTCAAAAAGGACACTTCGACATGTTTCATTGTGATGAACAAGTAGTGACTTTTTGCGTTTTGAAAGCAAAATCTTATTTTACAATTTTTAGGAATTAAAGAAGCGCTTCATGCTGCACAAAAATCTTTATTTTTAAATGAGAACAATGTAATTGTAATCCAACAAAAATTATAAATTGAAAATACTACACAAGTGTAGGTTAAACCAAAGTTAACGTTTTGATTCACAGTCTACTTCTAAGCAGTGGCATAAGTGGTCATCTTCATCATGTTGTTCATTAAAAGTAACATTCAATTGCTAGTTCCTTATCCAGTCTTCCCCGAAACGTTTTTTTAGTAAAACATCAACGGCCTATCCTTTATGCTCCAAAATTCCTCTCGCAGAATCCAGTAATGGTAACTTAACATCGTTTAAGTTTTTAAGGCGTTTTATTAGAGGTATAAAAGGCTTCGAATTATCTTGGACTCTAGAGTTCCACTCGCAGTTAAATTTAACTTGACTTGTATTGGATTGATTTGTAAATTTCTTGAAAAATAACCGTTTTTGTTCGCTTAATCCTTCAACTTTTTTAATAGTATCTAGCAAAGATTTCATGTCATAATTTTGCCAACATGTTCCTAATATGTGTACTCTACTCCAAATTTTCTATAAATTCATACCATATTAACTCTTTTCAACTCTTCGGAAGACCCCATCCGCTGGAGGATACCTACCCCAATTTCTTTAACGCTACGTGGTGAATGCTTGTAAATCCACCAGTAGAATAGATGGACATATCATGATTGTTTATTTTGCCAACAGCCGTTCGGCAAACAATCTAATGTGTTGCTCTACCATCCCAATTACTATTATTTAAAAATCTATAAATTGCCGATACCAGTATTCACTCTGAGCCTCAGCTGCATTCATGTTCAGACCCATCCGCTAAAAGTGAGGATGACGAAGTTTTCTAAGTCAACTAATACAAGGGTGAATGCATACTAAATCCACCATTTGCAATAGAATGGTACAACATTTGAATTGGAAGTTTTGGCATTTTGCTGCACCACATTGCCGATCAAAGCAAAATCTAACTTGCAGCATCTGCTTCATTCCTCCTTCATTTAAGTGAAATCTAAAATTACCGAACTCTTAGTTTCATCTGAGCTCTAAGACTTCGAGATGGTTCATTTCTAACTTTTAAACAAGTTGCCGAAAGTGTTTTGTGTTTTAGACGTATGCAAACGTCAGTTGCTGGAGAAGCAAACCCTAAATTAAATTTTATTGGAAATATTTTGTGGAAGGACGAATAGTTTACTTGAGGATCTTGGTCTGAAGTGTCGTTATACATTTTAAACATTTTGTTTATGTTAAGCGCAGAACTCAAGCATAATCTCTTGGACCTTGCCCAGCTGCAACACCTTTAAACTTTCCTATAAAATGTATAACCTCTTCCCTTTGCCTTGACATTTTATTTTTTCACGGATCCCCACCTTTGCAATCTATAAGATTCTATGATAGCGCACCTCCAAAAGTTTCTCCAAAAAAGTTGTGCAGACCGAGAATGCTTGCCTTTTTATGCAGATCTACAAGAGTAAGAATGTTAGACATACTACAATATAACAATTATAATTATAATCATAACAAAATAATTCTTTACTTTGTATTTTATCTGGAAGTGGTGAGGTTTATTGATTGCGGAGTTTTACGTTCGCAATGTCTTTTTGGATAATGAATTTCTAGTAAATGAGATAATCGTACACCCTGCTGTGGTTTATCCTTATCTTTATAAACGTTTTTTTAGTGTTTATTAATATCGTTACATTGAATTTTTTATATTTGGGATACACACATTTGTAATTCTACTTTTCTAAATGTAGGTCTTTTGGTTCGTATCAATTAAGTCCACAGTCAAAACGTGCCAAAATGAGTTATCAAGAAGATTTACCTTGTTTTCTTCTTTTCTAACCTCGCTTTTTCTGTAGTACGTTGTCGTTTTCGACTGCCATTAGCGGCCACGTCACTTACTAATACATCATGCATTATTGCCACAAATACCGACATTATGTAAAAGCTAGCGCGTCCTTTTATTATTTTTTTATTGAAAACAACACAAAGTTTTAAAAAAGGCACGCGAACATATGAACGTTTATAACTTCAGCCATAACTAATGGATACATGGACAGGTTGCGCTTTGATTCTGTAAACACTGTGGACAGGTTACGTATTGAAACTAAAAATAACTTTCGTGTGTATTTTAAATGGGACTTTTACCGCTCTGTTCAAAATTGACGATTTGTAACATTCTACAGCTAACATAGATCGCGATGCCATCTACGAGCGATTTTTTTTTAATTGGATGCGTTTTGTAAAAAGCTCCTCATTTAATTCTTTCCAATCCTTTATATATAATACAATGTATCATAATTACTATAGAGGACACGGTAAACAAGGGAACAAAGGATGAGTAGGATGAAGATGGTACCGACGTGTGACGTCATGTATTTTAAATAAGAAAAACAAAACTACTATTTCAATAAAAAGTTAAAAATCTTGAAAATGGAGAGTTCGTGAAAGAGTACCTTTTGTGTAGAAAATTTAGTGAAGAATTACAGACAAAAGTCTTTAGTTCGAAATACAGAGTATTTCAAGAATATAGTGCAAACAAGTTTACGAATATATATATATATATATATATATATATATATATATATATATATATATATATATATATATATTTTCAATATTTATTTGCGATCTGTAACAATATTTACAATGAACAAATGATTTGATTATAACAAAAACTAAGACATGATGGAGTTTTACCAGTGTCAACCGCCTATTTCTCAATTAGTACATGAATCGTCTAATTAGTTGAATATTTTTTGGGACAACACAATAACATATACTACGGAAAAACACTTTCTTAGGTACATATAATTCTTAAAATCCAGTAACTATATCATTTGGAGTGTAGCGCATGAGTCTACGTTGAACAGCTGTTGATTGCGCAAGATCACTAGCAAGCTTGTTTGGATATACTCCTTTGGCCTCTCAATGTTCAACACCAAAGCAGTGCCCCAAAACTGAAAGCCGTAGGTCCATATTGGCATGAGTATCGCTTTATAGATTATCTGCTGTTTATTTTCAGTGGATGGTTTTGAGTGCCTGCCAATCAGCCAGTACATCTTCTGAAGACCTCAACTGCTTTCTTTTAGTTACGATATGGGCTTTCCATGTGCGGCGTCGGTCTCGCAGACGGTTGTTAGTTTGACTGATGGACAGTTTCCTTTACGATTGGTGAAGCTGACGTAGACGGATTTAAGTTCATTGGCTTTAATACGCCATTTACTCAGCCATGATTCAATTTTGATAGATGGTTATGGAGAATTTAAAAAGCAGTGTTAGGTCGTGATAGCAAGCTAAAATGGCAGTGTCACCAGTAAAAGTTGCTGCCAGGCTGTCGTGCCGTGTATATAAGATATAACAACGGTCCGAGAACACTGCTCTGTGGAACTCCATAAAGGATTTTGTAGAGGGGTATTTGTTCGATCCAATATTTAACAAGCAAGTAACGGTTTTCAAGGTAGGATTTTAAAATAAGCAAAAATTAAGGGTCGAAGCTTTTCTTTGTAAATTAGACCTAGGTGCCACACTTTATCAAACACCTGCGATATATCTAAGAACGCTGCTGAGCAGAAGGTTTGATTAATTTTTTGAATGATACGGTGTACTCATTCTGTAGTTGAATGATGTTGCCTAAAACCAAATGGGTGGTTTGGTATTAACTGGCGCTCTTAAATGATTGGTTTTAATTTATTTTTTATTATTATTTATTTTTAATTTTTCCAGTAATTTTGACATAATGGGCAGTAAGCTTATGGGTCTATATGTTGATACTTCTTCTAGTGCTTTACCAGGTTTTGGAATAAGGATGATTTCGGTTAGTTCCCATTGCAGTATTCTACTCTTAGGGTAGCACTGAAAATTGCTGTTAAAATTTTATTGCCTGGTATTGCAGCTCCTTAAGAACTTTAACTGTTATTAAATCATAACCCGGAATTTTTTTGGAGTTTAGTGTTGGTTTAATACGATTAGATACTGGAGACTGAGAACTCGTTTCGAAGTAGTTTCAACTGGCACGGCATGTTTAAGCACACAAATTTTCGTTATTGTTTAAGAACGTATCAGGAAATGCACAAAAAATTTTGTGGATGTTGCGTAAGTAATTCGGCTTTTTCAATATCAGTTTTAGCCCAACGTCCTTGTTCTGCTATGAGGGGTGAATTTTGCGGTTGTGAACGGTGAACTTTTTTTTGTAGCGTTCCGTAGGGAATATTCTGTTGCTTCGGGCGGTGTTAAATCAGTAAGGTAACGCTGTATTAGTTTATTTTTGTTTTGATTTAAAGGTTTTTTAATTCTTAAACAGATCTATTAAAGATAGCTTCGTCCTGAGAAGCCCGTGGGATCTACCAACGTTTACTGAGTTTGCGTTTTAAGTAGTGTGTTGAGATCAAGTTTTTGATCAATCAATTCCTTAAACGTAGCCAAATTTGTACGTTTAATTACTAATGTGACGTTTTTAGGGTTTTAATGGCTTGAGTACTTAGAGTGATCAAAACTGGTGAATCATAGGTGACAAGTCAAGACAGGTCTTTGCAGAAAATAGAAAATCGGTATAGATTTGTAATACAAAATTCAACTACGTCTGAATTTTTTTTGTCAGTAGGCCAGTAAGTTGGTTCGCCTGTCGAAAGACATTTGTGATTATTGGATAACATAGTCGAGTAGAGCATTATTGTCCCCGACTGAGATAAATCGACTACCTAAAGTGTTTTAAAAATCTTCATCTTGTTTGTTAATAGGTGTGCCACACTCATAGGTTGAAGATGCGATTTCTGATATTTTTTTAGTTCGTAATGTTTTATAGAATTCTTCATCAGTTCCGAGCGTGCCTCAGTTGAGCGGTGCCGTCTCGATGGTTTGTAATATAAATACTGTAATATCGTTGTTTGAGGTAGCTCGTATTAGTAAAATATGTTTCTGCAATTAGCATTATGTCGATGTTGTGATTAATTAGAAAAATGTTTATTTCATCGACATGGTTTGATAAGCCATTATCATTCCACATTTCGATTGTAAGACACTTATTCATTTTGAAAGTTTAGTGATTACTGTTGTTAGCAAGTTTAGCACAGTTTCCATTTGCTCAAGAAGCTTTTTGATCATGGTTTTGAGAAGGATGCTGCGTTCGTTAATCTTCATTTTGTCTTGTAATATTTTGCAAGAATCTGGTTGTCTATTGGTTAATACTTGCGTATAGCTAATGTGCGGTTGTGTTAAAGGATAATGCTTTCTTCATTTTAGATACGATGTATTTCGGTCTATGAGTGAGATATTTTTTGTGTAATAAATCTTTATAAACCATATAGCCCTTACAACTACTAGGGTGGTTGCCGTGACATAATATACATTTGACATCAGGAGTTTTAAGTTTTCTTAGACACTGGTCAGTGCGGTGGTCTCCTATACATTTTACACGTTGACGTCTTAGTTGGAAATATTTCCATTGTGGCCATATCGTTGACATCTACCACCTTGCGGAATGTTTTCCTTTCGTCTAGGCGATTCGAATTTAACCATGTACCCCAGTATATTGTTTATGTTATAGATGTCTTTATTGTTGGGAGCAGCTTTAAGATCTATGAAAAACATAGGTAGTGATTCTTTTGCTTGAAGTTCCATATGTTTGATACAGTGTGATCATGGTCTTTAATTTATTTTTGTAATTCTTTTATGCCTATAGAGTAGTGCATATTTTTCAACACTACTCTAACTGTTCTTTCTTCTTTGAGTTTGTAAGTGTGGCACTCAGTGTTTCGCTATTCGGGCTTAGGTTATGGTTGTGTAGCCTTCGCTGCTTTTTGGTTGTATTTTAACTTGATTAAAATTTATAGAACTTTAATTTCATAATTGTTTTTTGCTACGGCATTTAACAGATTTATGGGAGGAGAGATGTTTTTGGCAACCTGTACAAACAATGAAGGCGGCTTAGGTGTTTTATTCGTTTGAGAATTTTCAAGATATTTATTGCTTGTATCATCTTGTTGATTATCTTCATCATCTAGGCCTTGGAAAAGATTTAAAGTTTTTATTGAATTATTTAAGCAATAGTCAACTGTTTTTGTTCTCTTTTTCTGGACTAGTTCTGAATCTTTTTTTGCATTTGTAACTAGTTGTCATTCTTCTTCGCTTTGCATTCGAGGAACTTGATTGGGATATTGGAGTAATTGGCCATATAACTAAGGAATAGCTTTGCATGTTAAAGCGTTACTTTGAAACTGCTGATACTGCTCATTTAGCTGCTGTGGTTGTGGCTGGTACGCCACTGGTGGCGGTAAATAGAATCGTGTTGGGCTTGGCTAACATTTTCCGTTGGTAGTGCTAAACGAAACATTGGTGAAGCGTAAGCCATAATTATTTTACTTTAATTTACCAGTTTTCCAAAAATAGTAATAAAATAAATTAAAATGTAAATTCATATTTTATTAATGATTTAAAGAAAAGGTAAAGGTCGTCTGATAATCGTTTGTATCATTTAAACATAATGTCAAATACACGTTATTTATCTATTAATGAAACAACTAAAACCACTATTCTACGTAAAACTAAGCGTCCTATAGATTTTATACGAGCACAAATTTTATTTAAAACAGTATTCACGATGTATTATTAATTGCACCTCGTATTAAAAACAATTTCACGTTGCACTTTACCAACAGCATAAAACACGCCTTTACTCACCGAAAATGTGTTTGACAATCTTATTTAATCTTAATTTTAATGCATGTTGGCTTCATATTAAAACACTTTGTATAGAAAAGTTATGTGAACTTAAATTTTCTTTACAACATATTTTCTTATAGAATTAATTAACCGAGCTGGTAGCGTAGTGGTGACACGACCTGCTTAGCATTCGGGAGGTAATGGGTCGATTCTCGTTACCGTCTACCTTGTATGAGCTTTTTCAGGGGGTTTTCCTCATACACATGTAGCGGTATGGTCACTGCGTATATGCACAGCATGTGCGGCTACTTAGGCGAATGCTGGGGTAGTATTTACTCTAACTCCGCTCACACTCATCCTTAATCTCATCATGCATATTACGTAATATATGTATGTATGCTGGGAATCCATGATTGTTGCTGAAGGAGCTCAGGAAGCTCGAGCAGCCCGCCCTCCCCCTTGGGGAGGGAATGAAATACGTGGCCTTTTCCTTTTTTTTGCTTATAAAATTAAATTACACCTTAGAATTTTTTGCTGCCAAATTACGCCTCATACTGGGTATTTTTAAATCTTTGACATATTCAGCTCTTTCAAAAGTATTTGTGAAAACCTAAAATCGCCTCTAATAAACCCCTCTCTCCGCCCCATCATTTCTCTCTGAATCTAATCAGATCCAAAAGAAATAAAATGAAGGTTAAATACAAAATTTCAATTACGGACGTTCTGAAGCTATCGTGGATACTAACACACGCACGCACGCACGCGCTCGCATGCACACAGACACAGACGCGCACGCACACACAGTGAGAGGGATGGGGGGGGAGATCATGGCCGATCTTGACGATACTTCACTAAACGTTGTAAAATGGGCTAATAAGTCGATTTAGCGATAGCGTAAAAAAAAGTCAATTTGATAACCTTCTATACCTACATATGTGTATGTAAGAACAATAAGAACAATAGTTGGATGCAATATGAGTACAACTTAACACACATCGTTACGCCTGTTTTTATTTTAAAAAAGGGGAACAATTAATTAAAGTTTTATGCGTATTGAACAGAGACGAAATTCGTATTTAAAGATTGACCTTTTATTTAGTGGGGGTAAGCTTGCTGCTGTTTTTAAATATGCTCCATTCACAATTATACTTTTACAAATCAGTTAAAAAATTACCAAATTTAACTATTAATTTAATTATTTTGGATTATTGTTGGTAATCATAACTATTAGTTCGTATTTATACGAGGGTAGAACAACTAGTTCAGTTAGAACTGGTAATATTTTGGGATTGTGTTTAAAAAAAAAACCTAACGTAATTAATTACATTCAAGAGGTTTATACAAAAAAGGTCTAGAGTTTCATCTACCGAAAAAGCGAATATCTTGCGCCAACTTTGTCGAGCGCCGTCGTGCAAAAACAAAAAGTGCGCCTCTATACACTGTTATAAAAATTTAACAAACCTTGTTAAAAACAATAATTTTTTTTTGTTTTGACTTATATCTTAGAATTTTTCAAGTTAAAATCATACGAATACTTACCGAAATAATCAAAACTATTAATAGAAATGAATTAACATGGGATGATAAAATTATTTTTAAAATAACATTTTATAGTAATTTTAAATTTTAAAAACTTTATTCATAAATGCAAAAATTTTAAACAAAATTATTGGAACATGGAACTTATTTTAAAAGAATTGGACTTTACGCGCTTTATTGTTTGAAAATTGTTATATTAACGTTTCACGTTTAACGCTGTAATCTTTACAGGGTGTCGTATTAATAATTCACCTACTTAATTAATACTTCTAGCCCAGAGCTATGATTAGGTATGGAAAATAATGGATAACTAGAAGATTTTATGCCACTTTGCTCATCGGTAAATTAATAGGTCCAGGTTCAATAACATTTGATTTGCTTATAAACAAAAATAGAATTGCTTAGATATTTCGCGTTACAAAAAAAGGTGTTGCTTCAAACCTGAAAATAAATAATGTAATCTCGGACGCCAATTTGTTTTTAACGAACAAATAAACCTTAAAAATAAAAAATAGTCACAAAAAACTCATGAAAATAACAAGTAAAAAATAATGCCAACAATGAGTTTTATTACGATACTTAATTTGATTATAATAATGACCGCTTAAAAACTAATGTTAGTGATTCTTAACTAATTGCCTTAAACCTGAAGTAATTTCATTTACATTTTGGGTGTCACTGGAACTTTAGCAGATAAGGAAATACTGTCGACTCATCACTTTAAATATATTGCGTAATTTTGATGGAAGATGAAGTAAACATCAGATTGATATGCTGGTAATTCCAAATATATAGAAATTTCTTTATAAACCTCCAAACTGAATTGATTTTGCCAGATTCAAAGTAAAATTTGGTAATTGAAATCCCACTTCGTAGTAGCA
The DNA here is from genome assembly GCA_036346205.1 of Vesta saturnalis. Lineage (NCBI taxonomy): Eukaryota > Metazoa > Arthropoda > Insecta > Coleoptera > Lampyridae > Vesta > Vesta saturnalis. The sequence continues at coordinate 2,768,534 of JARFJB010001594.1, forward strand.
AACGCTATTGCACCATCTTTCAAAGTCAACGTTAAAATAAAATTAAACCCAAAGTAAAATAAGTGGTAAGAGTATAAGTAAAATTGAGTTGCCTGAAGTGTAAATGTCTCAAATTTCCGTATGATAAATTTAAAAACTCACCATATAAATGTGGTACTCTAAATAAAAAATTAAACAAAGCGAAAATGGCTTCTTCTTAAGCACGTAGTTCAAGCAATTAATGAAGGACGCTCAAAATAACCCTGCGCAATGACCGAAAAGGAGATTTGCAGTGAATAATAATTGAAATTATTTATTAAAAGAACTAATATGGACACATCCACGCCAATAAGGTATGCAACCAACGTTACACAAAATAAGTTGCTAATATGAAAGTAAATTTTAAAATATATAACACTTCTATGCTATTTTAATAATTAATTGATTTTTTAAGTTTTTCTCATTTACGTTTTATATTAAGAATACACAGTAGGCATAGGAGGCTGAGATTTATTTAAGTAAAAACAAATGATACCTATATGTCAAATAATAAATTAAAAATTAGAAGTGTGCAATAATGTGATCTTGTAATTTAGTTATTAACATGCATAATTATACAAATTCAGACAAATTTTGCATGTTAAAGGGTTTTATATTATCCGAAGGTGATAAGAATGTGGCATCGGAATTATATTTACAAAATTTTCCTGAAAGGCAGCAGCCAAATAAGAATATTTTTGAGCGGTATAGTTAATAAGAATTTTTGCTAACTCAGAACAATATCTTAATTAATCTTAATTAATTAGGTCACAGAAAAATTTAATTGAATTCGGTTCTTTTAAAAATCCCAGGCCAAAAACTTACTTTAAACGAAATTCTGAAAAAAATTCAATGGCCATCTTAGGACAAGTCAAAGCAGAGCCAACAACTGCATCTAGACAAACGGTTAATCTAGGCGTGTCTCGAAGCAGAGCCCTTCGAATTTTAAAGAAACAAAAATGCCATTGCTATAGATTTCGGAAAGAACATTTTTTTGACTATAGACAACAGAAGGCGGCGTACTGAGTGTTGTAACTGGTACATAAGTAAGTGTCAAAATATATCTAATTTTTCAAACTCTATTACTTTCAGACGAGGCGCATATCAGTGGTGGTGGTATTATTAATAATCACAATTTACCTTACTGGGCAGATACTAACACTCATGTTAGTGTTGTCCGCAGGAGGTAAGGAAATTTGGAATAAATGTGTGGTGCTGCATTAAAAACGGACATTTTTATTATCACATGTATGAAGGAACATTAAACTCAGTGAAATATCTCGATATTCTACGAATTGATTTGGAGGGATTTCTAGAGAGTCTTCCTTTAGTACAATATTGCAATGTCATATTTCAGCAAGACGGAGCTCCCACACATAATTCCCGTGTAGTTAGTAACTACTTAAATTTACGTTTTCCTAATAGCTGGATGGGAACGACAGCACCAATTTTGTGGCCTGTTTGTTCACCCAATCTTTCGCCTCTACATTTCTGTTTATGGGGTTTTTTGAAAAACATTATACACAAAAGAACTAATAATACTGTGAATGAGTTAAAAGAAAGTGATTGTGTGGCTTTTACACAATTAACACAATATAACTCTATAAATTCAATTAGAAGACTATGCAAAGTCTGAATCCAAAAAGAGCGCTCACAGTTTGAAAAATATTTGTAGTTTTAGTGTGTTTTTTATATTAATATTTTGTGTCCATATTTTTGTTCGTTTATAGAATTAGATGTTTACGTACGTGTAAAAATTGATTTGCTGTTAGCTTTTCATAATTTCTGATGATGTTATATTGTTTATTTTCATTTCATTTCAATTTCCATATGAGGTTTTTTGATAATTTTATATTCAATCTTTAGATTTTATAATTTGGTACCATTCCACAAGAACAACATTACAATTTAACTTATTTGCATTACAAAATGTCTCTAAAATATTTTATTGGAAGTGAAATTTCTTTTTTCTTTTTTCTTCATTCAATTTCATTACTGGTTTTCTAAGCCAACTGTTATCTTTAATAAATATACCAATTAAGAAAACCTTAAAAAAATCGATTAATTATTAAAATAGCGTAGAGATGAAATATATTTTTAAAAAGCACAAAAAAAATGTATAATAGCCTACTATGGTTTCCATATAAAAAAATACAACTTTATGTCATATCTTTTTAAATAAAGGAGGTATTAAAAATGTGAATGCACTAACAGATTCTACTTAAAAAAGTGCCTTAAGAATGTTTTTACAGTTTGTCGATACATTTAGAAATAAAAAGTTATTCAAGTTTTTAACAATCGCCATTTTTTCAATTTTGGCTAATTGCGCAATAACGGTCACAGATATCTTGATTATGACTATTGGATCTTAATTAACACCAAAATCGAGCACAAGGACCCCGTATTACTTTTTGTCTATCTGTAATATAAAGGGTACTTTCCATAAGAAAACATCGAAAATGAACCACTTAGCTTCTTATAATAAATTATTAAAACTGTTATCTGAACGACAGTTTTTTAAAAAATCAATTAAATTACTTAAACCAGCACGCGCTTGCACAATGTTGTAAAATTTTGGACAGTATATTAACTTTGCTTTGTGATAGGATCACGATTTTCTAGAGATTTACCATCAAATTTTTGTTGTCCAGTTGAGTTTTATAAATAAATTTGTTTTACGTGTGTTGCGACCTTTAAGGAAGGTGTGTGGCGAGCTTAAGTTTTTTTGTTTGTGAATTATTATTCCGTAATTTAAATTGTTTTCCTTATTATTCCCCGTTTATTGAATGTTGAGTAGCGTATTATTTGTAAATAGTTGTATATAAGTGTAAATAACGTTTATTTCGTTTGATTTCCTTAAAAAATTAAGTAATTTAAAGAAAGAATGTAGATTTAAATGTATTTGTTATCATATTGGCGACATAAAGACGGGTAATTATAGTGGTTCAGTTTAATATCGAGTATGTTGGTTTTAAGTCATAGAGGTAGAATGTGGGACTAACTGCTTGTACTTTAATGAAAATATAGAGATATTTTTCACGTTAATTCTGCTGACGTTTAAAATTTTGAAAGTTCTCGAGTCCTTACGATGGGAAACGAAGTTTGTGTGTAGGGGTATCAAATCTTCTCCTTCCGTTTTTTTAATTGGTGGAACTAAATTAGATGAGATTTTTTTGTGAGTGGTGGGATTCACAATCCAAGATGGATTTTTGGTTATAATTTGCTGGATTCTGAAACTAACAGCGCTCTCGAGTAGTAGTACGGTGACGCTTGTTGTTACGCTTTAAGGGGTGGTTTGGAACATTGATATATTGGAACTTTTGGTGTTTAACGAACATACTTTTGTGTTGTAAGGGTAGTTTATCTACTTTTTTTTGGAAGAAAACCTGTGAAGGGATTTTATTAAAATTGTTCAACCACCAAAGGATTAGACCTAGTGCCGATTTCGATTTTACCTAAATCAAGTTACCTAGAGATCATCGTCGTGTTATTCTAGTGCTTCGGTGAACTCATTGGTTTATCTCGCTTTTGCGGATTTAAAAAAATAATTAACGTTCATGAAGTGCCACTTAATTGCCGTACAAAGCGTGTTGGAATATAAAGAAACTTTCGCAGTATATTAAAATTATGGTTATTTAAATAAAGTTATTAACCTTTTGGATTATTAGTGTGAATAAAACTATTTAAAAGATAAAAGTTAACAAGCAAGTTGAACGCACAATTTATTATTTTGAAAGAAGTTTTTAATCAATGCAGTAACATTTTACCGGGATTGAATCAAGGAATTGTTTGTGTACAAAAGAATATTAGTCAACATTTTCATTCATCATTTGTCAGCTGGGAGATTCCATTTCCGTTATAGCAGTAACCGACCACCTGGTTCGTTTTCAATTGTTGTAACACAGGAGAGGTGTTAATCTAGACATTAAGGTAATATAATATTGTGTTTTTTTTATTGCATATTTTCAAGATTTCTTGTGTTTCGAATTATTTTTTTTGTTAACGAAGGTTTGAAAGCGGAGTCGTGTACCTTTTAAATTAAGTTGTTGTTTTGGTTTAGTTATTGAAATTAATCATCTATTCCGACGCTCCGCCTTTTATTTTTAGTAGTAAAGGGCAATTGACCCTATAGTAGTGTGGGTAAATAACCACGTATATATATATATATATATATATATATATATATATATATATATATATATATATATATATCTATAGATTAACAATTTAGAACGGCGTTACGCAGGATCCTGGCCAGACATTCTGTCGCCCATTAAGAATTTGTTATCTTATATACGCATTATCGTGTATTCACATTTATTTTATATTATATCTTTTTTATTTTATTATAGCTTTGTTAGGTTTTATAAATTTGTTTTAATTCTGTGAAAACCCTTTTGTGTTACATAAAAGTTTTTTTTTGCAATTTGCAAGTTTACCGGTAATTTAGAAGCGTAAAATTTTAACGTAACGAAGTTACAGTTTTTTTTTGTCGAGTAATAGCGTTAATAATATTTAGTGTTTTATTTGATTTTTAATTGAGTATTAATTCATTTAGAGTGCATTCTTTAGCTTGTTTTTTTTTGTTTTGTTTTGATTATTATATAATGCCTTATTATTTACACTGAGGTGTAGTAACGTAACTTTATTGAGTGATTATCACGCTTTTATTTGACAGGCGTGTAGTGCTATTTTGAAGCCCGATTTCAGGTGGTTTCCTGAGCTGTTGTCCAGCACACCAGGGATTGATTGCGGATAGGTAAGCGTATGTTTTTTGTATGTTTAGACACGCTATGTACTCGTAATTTTGGCACGACATCCCTTATTTTGTACACCAGACATTCTGGCGCCCAAAAACCGAACCGATTACGTCTTCATCCCCTAGTTTGATTTACGTACGTTTTACTATTCTGGATGTGCAAAATTTATCAACATCATACCCACACCCATACGCTGGCTAGTCGTGGCAAAAAGGCCAATTTTATCTGTAATCCCGTTCTACCACCCGTTTATATCGTTACAGCTTAATATATTAACCCCTAAAATCATCATGTGTGCAAATTCAATTTTTTTTTTAACTTTTTAGCAGTGCCATAGCTACATTGTTTACAGCATTATTAAAATTTTGCGCAGAAGTGATTTCAAAAAAAGCATCGTATATTTCGCCTAGTTGATACCTTAAAGGTGTTATAGCATCAATTCGGCTCAACCATCTGGTATCTGACAACGGCTTTAAAGTCAAATTTGATATTTGTTTTTCCAAAATCGACCATCGATGGGTTGAAGAAGGGAAAAACAATTTACGTATAACATATATTTCATTTTGCACCATCGTTAACGACAAGGTTCAAACTATGGTTACAACAGAGGACAAAGAGTGCTCTTGGATTGATATTTAAATTTTGTATGTCAACCATTATGCTTACCTTTCATGTTTGCCCCGTTGTCGTAGCCTCGACCGCGTAGATTAAAAATATCTAATCCATAATTTTCTAACGTCGATAACAAAAAAATTGCTAAACCTTAGTAGAGATCCTGTCCCACTTTTTTCACTAAATTTGTCACCAGATTTGGAAAAAGTCTCAGAAAAGTCACTAGATTACAAGATTGGTAACCTTGCCTGCTTCAAGGTCACCGCTTCAAGGCCACGTGGCAGAAAAGGTTGGTAACACTATCGAGTCTCTTCAAGGTCTCCGCTCCAAGGTCGCTCTCATTGCCAAGATTCTTAACGTACACACACCCCGCTTCAAGGTCAATGGTTTTTCAAGGTTGCTCACATTGCTTACCTTCAAGGTCATCTTTACACGTACGCGCCCCTCGCTTCAAGGTCACACGGTGCATGCATGGAAGTATATTCCTCAATGTCATTGAAGTAACTAGATTTGAAAAAGTCACTAGAAAAGTTATTAGATTGTTTTTCAAGGTCATTGAAGCAGATTGTCCACATCCAGGTTAATGGTTTTCAAGGTCAAGGTCATCGTACAATTTACCTGCATCGAAATGTATTTCTCAAGGTCATCAGAATGTCTACGTCTAAATACATGGTTTCTAAGGCCATCAAATTGCCTACTTCAAAAGTAGATGATTCATTGACCTCTGTCTCAAGCCCTGAGGTTTTCTCAAGGGGTATCATACAGATTGTTATCTATACCAATGTCTTACCCTATCTTATCCGACCTTATCCGATAGAAATTTTCTAAGGTCACCCAGCAATTTAGTCGAGTCAAGGTGTTAAATCAACTATTAAATCAACCTGTAGGACCAGTTCTAAACGGTTCATGGAAACAGGTTGTTGTCGTTGAAAAATGATATTGTCTATGCTAAAAGGTAGGTTAAGTGGTTCCTGTATTGGTTAAATTGTTTATAATAATAAAAGGGTATGTGGATTCATAATACTAGTGTTTTAACCAGGAGCTAGCCCATTTCCTCCAAGAACTGGACCCGTTTCCCAAATACAGATGGACGTTTCCTGACGTTTTCGGTGTTCTGATTGGACACTGAATCCTACATGTGGGTGATTAAGTTTAGGATATAGAACCTATCCTGATCCACAGTATACGAATTGAAGGTTAGTTAATCCGCCGTGTACGTACGCGCTCCCCGCTTCAAGGTCAAAATTCGTCGATTCCTAGAAGTTATTACAATTATTGGAAATCAAGCTAGCCTGCAAGGGTATTCTTAGAATTCCTTAGGTTAAACGGTGCTTTTATTGGTTCTGTGTGTATCTACATATCCATGTATCTATGTTTTGGTATTTTCGTCGTTTTACAACGTTTTTTTTATATTTTTTCGGCGTTTCATGGCGTTATTACGAGGTTTGCTATGTGTTTTCCAGCCATGTCGTGCGTATGGGGTATGATTAGAAATCTAAAGACAGAAGCAGTTTGTGGAAACATGAAGGTTGTTTTGGGAATAGTAAATAAGCGTTCCTATTGCTCAATTCTAACAAGAGAATCAGTTCGTGGGAACAAGAGGGTTGTCTATGCTAAAAGTATATCTAGGTTCCTGTATTGGGTAAATAGTATTCTTACAGTATCTTACTATCCTAACCACCAGCAGGAGGTAATTTCACTAAGAAAGATAACCCAGTAGTTGTTTCCCCCACAGAAAACAAATTGAACCAGGCCGTGCAGGGGTATAGTTTATTGATCTGAGGGGCTTAAAGTTTATTGGCTCGAAGGATATCATATTCTTAAAAATCAACTCATGGTAAGGTTGTTGTTTATGCTAAAAAGGTTAAGTGGTGTCTAAATTGAGTCAACTTTTACCGGAATACTTAGAAATCTGAAAATAGGTCAACACATAACATAACAGAGTTTAATAAATAGGCAAATGACATTTATGCTAACTCTCTAAAAATTCTGTTATTATTGAAGCGTTATAATGAAAAATACAGTGACTGATTTTTATAAGGGAGATTTAAATTCATTTTTCGCAAAGCATGACCTTTTTGAAAAAATGTATAATTATCAAGAATTTGGCCCAAAACCTAGAAAATTGACTAAGTGTAAACGTTTCAGATTCATGTTCAGCGACCCGAAAAACATAAATTAGGACTGTACCTGCCCTTTTTATTCCTAAATTGACTAGCCTTGGACTTAAAAGAGCAAACAATGACAGCTATATAAATAGCAATACAGAAATAGAGTAAACAATGTAAATTTGATGTACTATGCCTAATGTTTGTGTCAATCAAATAAATAAAATTTTTATATAAAATATTGTAAATGATCCCTAAATTAATATAAAATCGATTTAGTTATAGATTTATTGGTTTTAATGTATGCAGATCTCGAGACAAAGAGACGTGATTGGTTTTATATCAATAAATCGCATTTATGCATATGTTAACTTCTTTTGTTAGTAAAGCGTTATAGTGGTTTTTCATTGTTTTAAGTAACATAAAAGGTTTGCTTTCTTTGTGACTCTTTTAAATCTATACATTGTATATGAGAACTATCTTAAATAACATTTATATAAAATGTTTTAATGACCCCTAAATTAATAAAAAAATCGATTTAGTTATAGATTTATTGGTTTTAATGTATGCAGAACGTTAGACAAAGAAATTTGCTTGTTTTTGTATCTATAAATAGCTTGCTTAATTGTTAAGTACATTTTTTTAAATTACACCACCGTTAAAAATGTGAGACTGATTTAAAACAACGAAAACCCATTCTAACGCCTAATAATAAAAACCATTTATTTAAAATTGCATTATCTATATGAATACAAGCTTATTGTATCCCCTTTAAAAAAAAGAAAACCTCTTATAAATCTTACAAATAATGAATAGATATACTAGGCCGATCCTAAGCCACTTTTGATAATAATAATCATACACCTTCCCGTACAGTTTGCCTACATCAAGGTCAATGGTTTTCAAGGTCAAGGTGATCGTACACATTGCTGGCATCAAAGTACATTCCTCAAGGTCACTGAAGTAACTAGATTTGAAAAAGGCACTAGATTGGTTTTCAAGGTCAATGTCATTGACACTCCCGTATATATTGTCCGCCTCAAACTCAAATGGCTAGATTACAAGATTGGTAACCTTGCCTGCTTCAAGGTCACCGCTACAAGGCCACGTGGCAGGAAAGGTTGGTTCCATTGTCGAGTATCTTCGAGGTCCTCGATCCAAGGTCGCTCTCATTGCCAGGGTTCTTAACGTACACACACCCCGATTCAAGGCCAATGGTTTTTAAAGGTCGCTCACATTGCCTATCTTCAAGGTCATCCATGCTCGCACGCGCCCTTCGATTCAAGGGCATGCATCGAAGTATATTACTCAAGGTCATTGAAGTAACTATATTTGAAAAAGTCACAAAAACACTACCAGATTGTTTTTCAAGACCATTGAAGCAGATTGTGCACATCCAAGTCAATGGTTTTCAAGGTCCTCATACATCGCATCGAAGTATATTTCTCAAGGTCATCACATTGTCTACGTCTAAATACATGGTTTCCAAGGTCATCAAATTGCCTACCTCAAAAGTACAAGGTTTTTCAAGGCCACGTTCCTTGCATCGGTTTTCAAGGCCAGGAAATGGTCAAAGTCACCAATAAATTCTCTGACTGAGTGTTAATTTGGCAGGAAATTTTCAAGGTCACACCCCCTATCAATTCTAGGAAGTTCATTGACCTCTACCTCAAGCCCTGAGGTGTTCTCAAGGGGTATCATTCAGAATGTTGCCTATGCTAAGCACGTTTCAAGGTCATCAATCAATTCTTGGAAGTTTACCTTGTAAAGTCACGCCTCCCAGCAAAGTGAATTGCCCTTAAGTGGTTCCGTTCCCCAAATACAGATAGACGTTTCCCAAAGACAGGTAGCCGTTTCCCAAAACAGGGGATCCGTTTCCCAAAACAGATAGCTGATTCGCAACACAGGTAGCTGTTTCCCCCATTTCAAGGTCACGCCTCTGAGAAAAGAACAAATGTATTCCATTGTTCTGGCCGAGTTAGGGTCATAATACCTAAAAATAGATTGTTATCTAGCTACCCCCACCATTTCAGGCTCAATTCTGAGAAATAAGCTTTCAAGAACAAAGGCGATCCATTGTTCAAGCCGACGTTTCAAAGTCTATGCTTACAAATTCCGAGGTCACACCTCTGATAAAAGAACAATGGTGACCCATTGGTTGGCAGGATCGTTGAGTCTCTTCAAGGTCGCTGTCATTGCCAAGTTTCTTAACGTATACACACCCCGCTTCAAGTTCAATGGTTTTTTAAAGTCGCTCACATTGCTTACCTTCAAGGTTATCCATGCTCGCACGTGCCCTTCGCTTCAAGGTCACAGGCTCCATGCATGGAAGTATATTCCTCAAGGTTATTGAAGTAACTAGATTTGAAAAAGGTCACTAGAAAAGTTACTAGATTGTTTTTCAACGTCATTGAGGCAGATTGTCTACATCAAGGTCAATGGTTTTCAAGGTCATCGTATACATTACCTGCATCAAGGTATATTCCTCAAGGTCAAGGTCATTGCAGTAACTAGGAAAGTTACTAGGCTGGTTTTCAAGGTAATTGGCGCCGCCTGCACATTGTCTACATCAAGGTCAATCGTTTTCCAAGGTGACCTCTGTCTCAAGACCTGAGGAATTATTATAATTTTAAGGGTCAAGGGTATGGGGGATTCCACTTTTCATCAGGGTCAAGATCACCAATTCTTGCCTGAGCCAAGTTGCCAATTTACTTATTACAATTTTTTCTCTTGCTGGGGTATGGTATTACAGATTATTGTGTATGCTAGTAGTCAAAGTTCTATGTCCTTTTCAAGGTCATCGGTTTCAAGGTTACGTCCCCAGAGAAATTCATTGACCTTTGTGGTTTAGGTCAAAAATGGCTTTGCGCAGGATATTTCAAGCACCTAAAGGTCAAAGGTTATTCAAAGTTCTCGTATTGACTAAATTGTAATAAAAAGATTATGCTTACGTGGCTTGATACTACTATCCTAAACCACCAGGATGAGGTAGTTTTCCTAAGAACCGTTTCCCAAAACAGGAGGGTCGTTTCCCAAAACAGATAGCTGTTTCGCAACACAGGTAGCCGTTTTCCCCCATTTGAAGGTCACGCCTCTGAGAAAAGAACAAAGGCGATTCATTGTTCTGGCCGAGTTAGGGTCATAATTCCTAAAAATAAAGTATTATCCAGCTACTCTCACATTTCAGGCTCAATTCTAGGAAATCAATTTTCAAGAACAGAGGGGATCCATTGTTCAAGCCGACGCTTCAAGGTCTATGCTTACAAATTTCAAGGTCACATCTCTGAGAAAGAACAGAGGCGATCCATTATTCCGACCGAGTTAGTCATAATTTCTAAAAATTGATTTCTCAGAATTGAACCTGAAATGGTGGGGGTAGCTAGATAACAATGAATAATAAAAATTTTCTATACTATCCAAGTTTATCAATGACTAAGTTCGTGAACAAAGCTAAAAAACATCCAGTACCTAGGTGTGATAAAAATAAGCTCGTGTGCGAATTTAATAGTTTTATTGTCGTTTTTTTTAAGTAGTTTCTTAAACATTCTTTTTTATTTGCAAGTTTACTGCGAGTTTTATGATGACAGACACGAAAAAATGCAATACAGTTTTGGCTACTTGAAGTTTGGATTTACTCCATCTCTATCAAATCAACACTTGCCTATGTGTCTCATATGTGAAAATGTATTCAGTAACGATGCCATGAAGCCTTCAAAAATGGAGGATCACGAGTATATGCCGAGAAAAAAAGTAAGCCCTTGTCATTCTTTTAAGCACTTAAAGAAAAACCAGAGAAAAGGCCATCCATAAGATCGATGTTATCATCTATGTAAGACGTTGATGGTTTACGATGTCAGGGTATTTTGAACACCCTGTATACGTAGTGGGTAATTTTGTTTGTAATTCTAACGATTTACCGTCAAATTTTTGTTGTCAAGTTGAGTTTTATGAATAAATTTGTTTAACGCGTGTAGCGACCTTTAGGAAAAGTGTGTGGCGGGCTTTAGTTTTTTTTGTTTGTGAATTATTATTCCGTAGGTAATTTAGGTTGGTTTTCCTTATTATTCCCCGTTTATTGAATGTTGAGTAACGTATTATTTGTAAATAGTTGTGTATAAGTGTAAATAAGGTTTATTTCGTTTGATTTCCGTAAAATATAATAGAACGTTTTGTAAAAATTAAGTAACTTAAAGAAAGAATGTAGATTTATGTGCATATGATGTCATGTTGGCGACAGGAAGACGAGTAAATATAGTGGTTCAGTTTATTATTGAGTATGTTGGTTTTAAGTCATAGAGGAAGAATGTGGGACTAATTGCTTGTACTTGAATGAAAATATAGAGATGTTTTTCACGATGGTTATGCTGACGTTTAAAATTTTGGAAACTATCGAGTCCTTACGGACGAAAACGAAATTTGTGTGTAGGGATACCATATCTTCCCCTTCCGTTTTTTAATTGGTGGAACTAAATTGGATAAGATTTTTTATGAGTAGTGGGATTCAAAATCCAAGATGGATTTTTGGTTGTAATTTGCGGGATTCTAAAACTGATCGCGCTCTCGAGTAGTAGTACGGTGACGTTGGTTGTTACGCTTTAAGGGGTGGTTTAGAACGTTGATGTAATGGACCTTTCGGTGTTTAACGAACGAACTTTTTGTGTAGTAAGGGTAGTTAGCTACTTCTGAAGAAGACCTGTATAGGGATTTTATTAAAACTGTCCAATCACCAAAGGACTATACCTAGTGCCGATTTCGATTTTACGTAAAGTTACCTAGAGGTCATCGTCGTGTTATATTAGTGCTTCGGTGAACTCATTGGTTTTCTCGCTTCTGCGGATTTTAAAATTAACGTTCTTGAAGTGCCACTTATTTGCCGTACAAAGCGTGTTTAAATATAAAGAAACTTTCGCAATATATTAAAATTGTAGTTATTTAAACAAGTTATTAACCTTTTGGATTGTTAGTGGAAATAAAACTATTTAAGAGATAAAAGTTATCAAGCAAGTTGAGCGCACAAATTATTATTTTGAAAGAAGTTTTTAATTAATGCAGTAACATTTTAACGAGATTCAATCAAGGAATTGTTTGTGTACAAAAGAACAATAGTCAACATTTCATTCATCATTTGTCAGAGCAGGGAGATTCCACTTCCGTTATAGCTGTAACCGATCACCTGGTTCGTTTTCAATTGTTGTAACACAGGAGAGGTGTTAGTCTAGACATTAAGGTAATATAATATTGTGTTTTTTTTATTGAATATTTTCAAGATTTTTTGTGTGTTTCGAATTATTTTTTTTTTATGTTAACGAAGGTTTGAAAGCGGTGTCGTATTTTTTTTAAATTAAGTTGTTGTTTTAAATTTATTTAGTGTAATTAATCATAGCTCTGACGCTCCGCCTTGACACATTTTTTTATTTATTTTAGTATTAAAGGGCAATTGACCCTATTGTAGTGTGGGTAAATAACCCACGGTATATTTATATCTATAGATTAAACAATTTAGAACTGCGTTACGCAGAATTCTGATCAGACCTCACGTCGCCTATTAAGCATTTGTTATTTTTTTTTATATATACGCATTATCGTATGTTTACATTTATAATATTTTCTTTATCTTTTTTTTTATTTTATTATAGCTTTGTTAGGTTTTATAAATTTGTTTTAATTCTGTGAAAACCCTTTTGTGTTACATGAAAGTTTTTTTTTGCGAATTGCAAGGTTACCGGAAAATTAGAACCGTGAAATTTTAACGTAACGAAGTAACCGTTTTTTTTATTATTATTGAGTAATAGAGTTAATGATATTTAGTGTTTTATTTGATTTTTTTAGTTGAGTACTAATTCATTTAGAGTGCATTCTATAGCTTTTTTTTTTTGTTTGTTTTGTTTTGATTATTACTTAATGCCTAATTATTTACACTGAGGTGTAGTAACATTATTGAGTGATTATCACGCTATTTGACAAGCGTGTAGTGCTATTTTGAAGCCCTACTTCAGGTGGTTTGCTGAGTTGCTGTCCAGCACACCTGGGATTGATTGCGGATAGGTAAGCGTATGTTTTTTGTATGTTTAGACACCCTATGTACTCGTAATTTTAGCACGACGACCCTTATTTTGACTACCAAACATTCTGGCGCCCAAAACCGAACTGATTACGTCTGCATCCCCTATTTTGACTTACGTACGATTTACTATTCTGGTTGTGCAAAATTTTTCAACATCTGACCTACACCCATACGCTGGCTAGTCGGGGCAAAAAGGCCAATTTTATCTGTAATTCCGTTCTACCACCCGTTTATACCGTTACAACGAGCGTCCTATAATATATCTTTACTAATAGCGAGGTCGGGGAAACCCCACACAATTGGAGAGCAGCTTATTTTACCAGATATTGCAGAGGTCCTCAACAATGTATAGCACAAGCCCGCACATAATATTATAAAGAGAATTCCTTTGAGCAATAACACCGTTCGGAGATGAATAGACGAGATGGGTCGCAACGTGGAAAACATTTTATTTCTTACAGACCAACAGATTCCAGTTGGACGAGTCTACATTACCCAGCGATGAAGCTCTGTTGTTAGGACATATTCGATACATTAAAGATGAAAATATGTGCCAAGAACTGATTTTTGTTACATATATAGAGACAGATTCCAGAGGAGAATCGATTTGTCAGACCGTGGAACGTTTTTTTACCGATAAAGCTATTCCATAGAAGAACATTGTTTCTGTTGCGACTGATGGTGCACCATCTATGGTTGGTCGTCATCGTGGTTTTATAGCTCACTTAAAGGGACAACTGCCTGAGGTACTGGTCATTAACTGCGTGATTTACAGACAGCGTTTAGTAGCAAAAAATCTGAGTCCTAAATTGCACCAGTCTTGACAATAAATGCTGTCAACAAGATTCGAAACATTCTTTGAACTCTCGGTTATTTGCTCAGCTATGTGAGGTCTTTACTCGGTTACTTCTGCACACTGAAGTTCGCTGGCTATCAAGAGGGTCTTGCTTAGCAAGATTTTCAGCTATTTTTCAATCTGTGTTAGAGTTTTTACAAGAGAAAGATCCAAATTTGAAAGAAAATCTGAACAATTGTAATACAGATATTTATTACTTGACTGATATCTTTGGTATGTTTAACAAAATTAATTTGCAACTGCAGGGTGACGATCTCAATATCGGCCTTTGTGGGTAAACTTATCCTTTATAAACAAAATTTAAGCAGAAAAGAATATTCACAGTTTCTGCATTTGTCAAAATTACCAGAAATGCTTCAAGCGATGTTATTTTATCATATGTCACTCACTTGGACGCATTACACAAGGATTTTACTAAGAGGTTTTAGAGGTTTGAGGATTTCGTAAATGCACAAATTTCTTAATGGATAATAAACCCGTACAATATCACAGCCATGGAACAAGCCAATATGCTAATACAAGAAGAGTTGATCACCATCAGCACAGACGAGGAGCTTAAGCAGAAGTTCAACCAAGGCTATCAGAAGTTCTGGTTGCAGCGCAACATTGAAAAATAGTATCCTGCATTGTGGAACATTGCTGAAAAATACCTTATCGCTTTTCCATCATCATACCTAGTCGAAAAAGGCTTCAGTGTGGTTACAAACATTTTCACAAAATAAAGAAACCGTTTGATAATCAACGAACGCGGAGATTTAAGTATGCAACTCACCATATTGAACCAAATTTAACTAGATTGGTAAATAGTCACCAGGTTCATCCGTCACACTGAATTTTTTATTTTTTTGGTCTTTACTTTGCGAGTTTAATGTTCTTTTCAAAAAATAATTACCTACTTAAGTATTTTTACGTAATTTGTATTAACACATTTCGTCCCACTGTACTCACTTGAGTACGGCAATGAAAATAACCCAGTGGTGACATCTCTTGAAATATCTTTAGACTTCGTGGGCGTCCAGCGTTTGAAAATGATGTGTTCTGCTAGACTTTCACAAATTTGACGTTATGCGGAGAAATAGTCATGACGTTAAAGTAAATCTTTTAGAACTAACCTATGAGATTGTGTTTGGCAAATTGTATACTACATATTTTGTCCTGTTTCTTACTTTTGCAAGTTTTTTGACTTTTCTAGTTTGTAAGGTACGTATTAGTCACGTTTATTTTTATATTAGCAGCTCTCTTTATTATGGGTAGAAAACTTACGGAATAGACCTGTACTTATTTGAGTACGGTGGTCTTATATAGAGTCAAATATACTTATGTATTTTTTTCGTTTTAGGTTCAATATCTTTTGAAAATGAATCCCGACAATTTTCCACAAATAAATCCGATTCAGTTTTATGGAAAACATTATAGAACACTTGATTTAGCAGCAGATGACCTAGCTAGTTCTTCTCGTCAAGACGTATCGGTGGTGATTATTCCCCCAGATGCTGATTATCAAACGGATAATGAAGATATTGATGAAGATGATCTACAGTCGCAAAACATTCCTATTGATGTTCCCGGAGAAATCGAGCTTGAATACGCCAGTGATAAATCAGATAATGATAACGAGGACAATCTCCCCTATCTACAATAAGGCAAAATTTACTAAGCGTTAAAAATGCCACACTATGTGAGAAGACTGATTGGACAGAAGATTTGCTGGATATCAGTATGGTATCCACAACGGCTACATGGACCGCCTGGATAATTTAAAGTCCAAATTGGAGGTAAAACTCCAGTAGAAATATTTGAAAAATTTTAGACAGCGAAGTCATTGATTTGATTACGGAACAAACAAATCTGTATGCTCTTCAAAATAACAATCATCTTTTTCTGTGACTCAGGAAGAAATAAAAATATTCATTGCCATTGTACTTTTAAGTGGGTATCATCGGCTGCCACGAGAGCGCAACTACTGGTGTTTTGATGAAGACCTCTTAGTTCTCCCAGTGGCTAGTGCAATGTCAAGGAACCATTTTCAAGAAATAAAAACATTTACATCTGGTTGATAATACCCAAATAGATAAAAAGGATGAAATGTACAAAGTTAGACCGCTAATGAAGACACTAAACAAAAATTTCAACAGTTCGGTGTATTCCATAAAGACTTGTCAATCGATGAAGCAATGATCAAATATTTTGGACATCACTCGTCTAAACAATTCATAAGGGGAAAGCCAGTGAGATTTGGCTACAAAGACTAGATGCTTTGTAGCTCAACTGGTTATTGCTACAATTTTGATACCTACTGCGGTGCAGCAGTAGATAAAATAGCCCTGCCTTTAGGTTCAAGAGTTGTCTTACAAATGCTTGAAATTGTTGATGTGTCCACAGACCACAAAATATTTTTCGACAACTATTTCACAAGCTACAATCTTATGCAAACCTTGAAAGAAAAAGGGTTTCAGGCTACAGGTACTGCAAGGGAAAACCGCATAAAAAAATGCCCCTTGCTTCCTTCAAGCGAAATGAAAAAAAAGGATCGCGGATATTTTGAATATCGCTTTGACAGAACAAGCTCTTTACTTTTCGTCAAATGGAAGGATAACAATGTTGTTACCATGTTATCAAGTTATGATTCTGTCACGCCACTCTCAAAGGTGAAACGTTGGAGTGCTGCTGTAAAAGAAAATCGATGTCCCTCAACCAAAGTTATTCTCCACGTACAATGCTGGAATGGGAGGTGTCGATCTTTTCGACTAGTCAGTCAATAACTACAGAGTGAGCATACAAGGAAAGAAATGGTGGTGGCCCCTTTTTACCCATATGATGAATACCGCTCTTGTTAACGCTTGGAGATTACAAATAACGGCGGGTAATAAAAAAATGGACCTGTTGGAATTTCAGAGGGAGGTAGTACGCCATTACTTGAGATGTTTCCAAAAGTCTACTTACACTAGGAAACGCACTACCGGAACTGTACCTGTCAGTACTATGAAAAACGAAGGCTGCCACTTCCCAAGAAAAATAGAGAAACAACTCAGGTGCCGCGTATGTCATCAAAGAGTTCGTTAGACCTGTATAAAATGTAACGTCACTTTGTGATTGGAGCGTGATTGTTTCATACAGTTCCATAGCTGCTAGTTATATATATTTTCTGTACTGAGAAAAATAAAACTTTCGGTTGTCTTATAGGTGCTTGGATTTGATTTCTGATTAGCCCACGGTACTCACATGAGTACACCTATTTTTCAAAAAACGACTATTTTGTTAAATATCAATTTACTTTGGCATTTTAACACATTTTCAACAGGAAATTACAAGTGAGTTATTATGTTAGAAAAAAAATTCATGGGATCAAATGGGTTAATAATTATTAATTACACTTGATATTTACCGAATTTTATTTCTATTTATTTTGTTAAATTTTGATGAGAAAATGATGTCAAATTTACTCACTTAACCAACCAAAGTTTTAAATTGGTATTTTGTATCAATAAGATAAAAACTAGAGATAGAATTTTTAAGTAAGCTATGGGGTCTGCGGTATCAGTTCATTTTGGAAAAGGGTTTCTGGCCCAAAATAGTTTGGGAATCCCTGATCTAGACAGAAGGTCAATGTTTTCTTGAAAAATGGTTGGTCTTTGAAAAACGTTGTTATTTTGCATTAGTTTTATCCGGAAAGTTTCTTTTTCTTTTTCCTCTTTAGACATATGTATATAAATCCAAATTAATTCGCTTCATATTTTAATCTAATCGTGAAAATTGATAAAAGAAAGCAGTTTAAATTTTTAATATTCCTGAGGTTGCGGAAAACTTTAAAGTAGTCTCTTTGAAATAAGATGGATAACAATTAAATATTTAGTGCTTAAACTTTAAAAAAATTTAAACAGTTTCTTTTCACCAAATTGATTACAAAACTTACCTTTGATAGAAGCCTTTAAGTAGTCAATTCGAACTAATAACTAACTACGTAATAAGCGATTAAACGAACACAAAATTTACAAAGTAAATAAACACCACTATTAAAATTATTTCTTCTCAACTATTTATCAAATGGTATGATAATAAAATAAATATAAAACAAATCTATCAAGTAAACCCTTTTATGTAGGATGCCGAAATACAAGTCACAGAAATCAAGTTACGACACGCATAATTGTATACTCGTTAAATTCAAGTTGAAACGCAACACGACGAATGACTAAGCCTTTATTATGAATAAAGAATAATTTATTATAAGTTTTATTATGAACTAATAAGTTCAAAGGTAAACATGTAATTAAAAATTATTATTAATTTTATTAAATACATCAATAAAAGTTTACCTCAGTAGGATTTGAACCTACGACCTGTACTTTGCTAGAGTACCGCGCTATCGAGATTCAATCCCCAATCGATGTAAATTTTATCTTGATGTATGTAGAACTGATGTAAATTCTAAATATAATGAGATTACAATTACTTATATTAATGGAATGTAAGCCTGCAATATCGCAAGATTCACACATACCAAATAACTTGACTAATATTAATTTATTATATTATATTTAGAATTTACATCAGTTCTACATATATAGAGACAAAATTTACATCGATTGGGGCTTGAATCTCGATAGCGCAGTTGGTTAGCGCGGTACTCTAGCAAAGTACAGGTCGTAGGTTCAAATCTACTGAGGAACTTTATTTATGTATTTAATAAATTAATAATAATTTTAAAGAATGGTTTATCTATGTTTATTATTATTTCTTTTGAACAAAATAGAACTCGCTGAAATTGCAAGCAGAAAACTGTAATTATTGTAAAATAATAAATAAATACTACTATTTTCGTTTTCAAATGACGGGAACGCAATTTTATTTTTTTGTATTGTTGAAAATTTATAAATTGAGAGGTATCGACAGACACCTTTGCATCCATGGCGCCCTCGTGCAACACACGAATTGCCCATATGGCCGACGCGGATTAATATCTCAGCTTAAGATAATTTTCAAGATAAGTTTAGATTGTAGTGGCGCTCATATTTTCCTTATTTCGAACTTTGTTTTAGTATTTGAAGTCAAATTTCAACCATTTACGTCTTATCACGAAACCGCCCATCTGCATGGTAGTTAATCGGCACCCTGCTTACTCTTATAAGCACTACACGATCCTAACACGGTTTGATCGTGTAACAATTTCATGTAAGCGAAGGTATTTCATAAAAGCGAAAATATTAATAAAAAAAAATATCCGTTCTCGGACTACCCTATAACGTATGTTATAGATGTGATGTAAAAAGATGTTATTTACTATTTTTTGCGAACCTCTCTACCAGGGCCCCTGCAAATGAGCAGGTGCCCGCGTGCAGAACATTATTTTGGCGCCCTTTATTAATGTACGAAATCAGTTATAAAAATAAAAAATTTTTATTTTATAATAAAACAGAAATTTTTTAATTTAATTTTATTGGAAATAATAATTAATAAATTATTAATTAATAACAAAAAAAAACATCTTTAATCCGTTACTTAAAGCTACAACTTTTATTAGGTTAAATAGCTGTTTTCTGATTTTTGATTTAACGGCAGCAAATTCTTTTATTACTTCATCAAAATCGATTTTGTCAACCATCTCCTGCTCTATAACTTATATTGGTAGTCCAGACAGTCTCTCTTGATGCATATTTGATCGAAGAAAATTTTTTATTATTTTTAATTTTGAAAATGACCTCTCCCCAAAAGCCACAGATACTGGTAAAGTTTAGAGTATTCTTAAGGAAATTGTAACATTTGGCAGATATGAGGTTAAATTGTGTTCAAATACATATTGCAATATATCCAGAGGATTTGAAGAATGAGGAATCGAAAATAACTTTAAAGCTTTAATCTCATTAAACAAAACATCTGCCTCAATATCAGCCTCCATCTTTACCGCATCACTAAGCTTCTGTTGTAGAGTTTGGCAGTTCTTTAGGAGATCATCGTCCCATAATGTAAAAATATTACTAAAAAAACCAAAAACATTGTCACAATTAGAGATCATATCAAATCTGCTATTTAAAGAACTTTGTACTTGATCAATTATTCTTAAAAAAAAATTAACTTTAAACGCGGTTTTGGCATTTTGAGGTGCTTCATCCCTATGTTCATAATCAGAAAACTTTGGTTTATATTTTCATCTAGTAGTATTGATTGCGAGAAAATCTTGCTCTATCTCAAGATCGGCGACTAATTTTGCCGCTTGAGCAATAATTTCCTCAAAGAAATTATCATTACTATAATTTTTGAAATAAGCGACTAAATTCTTCAAATAGTTTTGACATACTTTAATGTCATTAAAAGTTTTGTTATGAACGATTAAGTTCAAAGTTAAATATGTAATTAAAATTATTATTAATTTTATTGAATACATAAATAAAAGTTTACCTTGGTAGGATTTGAACCTACGACCTATACTTTTAAGTACCGCGCAAACCAACTGCGCCACCAGTTCAAGCCAATCGATGCAAATTTTGTCTTTATGTCTAGAACTGATGTAAATTCTAAATATAATGAGATTACAATCAAATTACTTATATTAATAAAAACTTTTAATAACTTAATATTAGTCAAGTTGCTTTGGTATGTTGAATCCTTACGACATTGCAGGCTCACATTCCATTAATGTAAGTAATTTGATTGTAATCTCATTATATTTAGAATTTACATCAGTTTCATACATAAAGACAAAATTTATATCGATTGGGGCTTGAACCTTGATGCGCAGTTGGTTAGCGGTACTCTCAAAGTACAGGTCGTAGGTTCAAATCTACTCGAGGTAAACTTTTATTTATGTGTTTAATAAAATTTATAATAATTTTTAATTACATATTTAGCTTTGAACTTAATCGTTCATAACAAAAACTTTTAATAACAATATTAGTCAAGTTGCTTTGGTATGTGTGAATCCTTGCGACATTGAAGGCTCACATTCCATTAATATAACTGATTTGATTGTAATCTCATTATATTTAGAATTTACATCAGTTCTACATACATAAATACAAAATTTGCATCGATTGGGGCTTGAACCTTGGTGGCGCAGTTGGTTAGCGCGGTACTCTAGCAAAGTACAGGTCGTAGGTTCAAATCCTACTCGAGGTAAACTTTTTTATGTATTTAATAAAATTAATAATAATTTTTAATTACATATTTAGCTTTGAACTTAATCGTTCATAACAAAACTTTTAATAACTTAATATTAGTCAAGTTGCTTTGGTATGTGTGAATCCTTACGATATTGCAGGCTCACATTCCATTAATATAAGTAATTTGATTGTAATCTCATTATATTTAGAATTTACATCAGTTCTACATACATAAAGACAAAATCTGCATCGATTGGGGCTTGAACCTTGGTGGCGCAGTTGGTTAGCGCGGTACTCTAGCAAAATACAGGTCGTAGGTTCAAATCCTACTCGAGGTAAACTTTTTATTTATGTATTTAATAAAATTAATAATAATTTTTAAATACTTTAATGTCATTTGTTACACTTTGCATCATTTTGCTTACAATATTAATCTGAAAAAGAAACATCATACCAAATAATTATACTACAAATAAATTTAAATGATTGGATATTTAATAGTAAAGAACTTGCTTTATGCCTACTTTCTATGTTAAAAGTATCGTTATCCTGTATTTCTAGAAGACTCTCACAAATTTTAATTAAATGAAATTTTAGTGGCTTTAAGCATATACCCTATTGACCATCTAGTATCACTTAGGGTTTTAGATTTAATTCAGGAACATTTTTTATGATATCCCATCTTTTGTAGGAAGAGAAAAACGTAAAATTTTACTATATTAAAAAGTTTACTGTTTCATTTGATATTTAGCAGCAGCATTTACGCTAAATTTAAGCTATGTACAGCGCATGGCACAAAAAGCTCGAGGATTAGCGTCCAGTATCGTTTTGTAACCAATATGCTTTCCACGCATATTGCCACCGTTATCATACCCTTAACCTCTCATGTCTTTAATATCTAAATTTAAATTTCATAAAAGTTCAACTAGAAAATTAAATAGTCCTTCTCCTGTAGAATCGAATATTGGGCTAAAAGCTAAAAACTATTATTATTGTATTTGAACTTTTTACAATCATCATTTAACACCACATTACAAAATAACTTTTTGTTCTGTGTGATTGTATCGTACAGTTCATAATTATTGAATAATATTTGGAACTGCGTACCAATTTAAAATATTATTTTACTTTAGAAGGCATTCATTCTACAATTTCGTTTTGAATTTGATAGCCTAATAATGAGTTTTGTTAAAATTTTCCTGGGAGTTTGCACTCTACTAAGATGTTTTCTCATCACAGGGTCAAATGAAATCATCTCGACATTAAGAACATTTCCGTTATCATGTTGAAAAGTATTTTAGAAGAACCCTGAAATGCTAGACATTGTTGGGAAAAAATGTTACGACTGCAACAATTCTATCAGAACATCATGCCAATATTTTTTTCGGTTTCTAAAACCCGTAAATGATCATCATTTACAGTAGTAGATAATTTTAACATTCTTTTGAAACTCATCCATGTATTCATATGGACATTATGTACAATTGATATTTCATGTCTTTTTATAGCCAACGATAAGTGTTGCCAATCAGAAAACCTTTGAATTAGAAAAAGTATTGATAGTTTCAAAACCTTACAACAAAAGCAAAGATTTAAACTAAAAATAACCAAATTTTTTGTTTTTTTTTTTTTTTTTTTTTTTTTTTTTTTTTTTTTTTTTTTTTTTTTTTTTTTAAAAAAAAAAAAAAAAAAAAAAAAAAAAAAAAAAAAAAAAAAAAAAATAAGAAAAATTAATTTAGGGGTTGAAACTAAAAATAGAAAGTAAAAAAAAATCCAAATTGATATTTAAATTCTGCATAAAAATATCTTAAGAAAGTGCAAATAATATAACAAAGATATTACAAGAAAAAGAAATTTGACATTTTTCTTTTTCTTGCCAAAGTCTTAAAATACAAAATTTGGAAATTGGAAGTCCTATAATTTCACTAATCCTTAGGAGTAATTCATCTAATTTAACCAAATCTGTATCTTTTATAATAAGCGAGATCCCCATGCTGGGACACGTTGTATGGACAAAATTTACATCGATTTTATTATAAATTTTATATTAAAATAATTAATTAAATTACTCGTAACTTTTTTTTATTATTTTAAAATTAATAATTTTTTAAAGAATGGTTTATCATTTTATTATTTTTTTGAACAAAATAGAACTCGCTGAAATTGCAAAAAAACTGTAATTATTTAAATAATAAATAAAATACTATTTTCGTTTTCAAATGACGGACGCAATTTTATTTTTTTGTATTTTAAAATTTATTTGATAGGTATCGAAATTTGCATCCCCCTTCGTGCAAAAAAATGGCCGACGCGGACCTGTTTGTGGTGCACGATCTAGATTAATATCTCATTAAGATAATTTTCAAGATAAGTTTAGATTGTAGTCGCTATATTTTCCTTATTTCGAACTTTGTTTTAGTATTTGAAGTCAAATTTCAACCATTTACGTCTTATCACGAAACCCCCATCTGCATGGTAGTTAATCGGCAACCTCTTATAAAACACGATTAAACGGTTTGATCGTGTAACAATGTAAGCGAAGGTATTTAAAAGCAAAATATTAATAAAAAAAATATCCGTTTTATATTATAACGTATGTTATATGTGATGTAAAAGATGTTTTTCTATTTTTGAATTTCCCTACAAATCATTATCTCACACCCAATGTTGTATTCGAACTTTTATAATAATAGAGTACCAGCATTTTGTATTTTAAAGACCCAGAACTGAAAAAGCAGACTTAACAGTCCACAGTAATGTTAAAATAAAACACTAAAATAACATTCTAACTAATAAGCATACTAACAAAAAAATAAATAAATAAATAATTTTGTATTTACAGCGGTAAGTGGTAAGAAACTTTATACTTGAACTTGATTGTTGTTTCAAACATCGTCAACTGATTTTCCCTTTGTCCAGTGCTGATAAATGCATTCAAATCCACATTTCTTCCATATGCAGTTGGTCTTGGATCAAACCTTACCTATCATATTTTTTTTTATCCTTTTGCAATAAGTCCTGGTTTTGTTTTTTATAGTCCTCACTTCCAAAGTACTTGTCGATGCTGCTCCATTAATATTCTTGTTCATATCTAAAAATAAAAGAGCACTTACATGGCATTTTTAATGTTGATTGTTTGCAGTTACATCGTCCGTTCACTACAGCACCCAGGGTCGCGCCGTGTATCGAATTGTCAGCGAAACAGGCGCCAAGGCCAAAGGCCTTAAAATTATATAAATTCAAAATTCGTTATAGGTTGCGATTAAAATAATTCAATATCGCCTTATTTTATTATAACTTTTTATGATCTCAGTAATTATTCTTGTTCTAACATGAATAGTTCGTATAGTCGGTTAATATCATGTATACAGTGGACTCTTCATATTAAATCGCGGATGGATATACAGCCGCGGGGGCCGCGCGGGCGACGCGGCGGAAATTTGTCCACGCACGAATTTACAAAATGAAGCGCAAGGTTCTAACTCGTTTAGTCTTGTTAAAACATGCATTACTTGAAATCGTCTATGATTGAACAAATATATTATTTGCTTCATTCCACTTCAAAACAATGCACTAGTGTAGAATCTATGTACCTTGTATTTTAAAATATTTGGGAGTGAATGTGAATTTAAAAATATCAAGAACATTAAAGATTAAAGGTGAGCTATTTGCATTTAAAATAAACATAATACATAACAATACGCATTTCCCAATAGGGTAGGATCATGTTTGCAAAATCTAAAAAAAAAGTAATAAAAGCGAAATTATTCGAAAATGTTACTTCATACTTTCCTATAATTAAAGCAAAACTAAAGCAAATAACGCAAACAAGACTTTTGGTAATAGAATAATTACATTTATAATTTATTGAATATTTTTATTTAGATGTCTCAAGAAAGAAAAGAAACCTCCGGGTATCAAAATTTAATTAATAAAAAAGACGCCTAGAAGAACAAGAGAAAAATGTTCAAATTAACCGTATTTTGAAACAAAACCAAATACCAAGAATCCAGATTCAATTAGGAATCGTATTGCATGAGAGAATTCAGGAACATTTTTTTTATGATATCCCATCTTTTGTGGAGGAAGAGAAAAACGTAAAATTTTGTACTATATTAAAAAAGTTTACTGTTTCATTTGATACTTTAGCAGCAGCATTTACTGCTAAATTTAAGCTATGTACATCGCATGGCACAAAAAAAGCTCGAGGATTAGCGTCCAGTATACGTTTTTGTAAGCCAATATGCTTTCCACGCATATTGCCACCGTTATCATACCCTTAACCTCTCATGTCTTTAATATCTAAATTTAAATTTCATAAAAGTTCAACTAGAAAATTAAATAGTCCTTCTCCTGTAGAATCGAATATTGGGCTAAAAGCTAAAAACTATTATTATTGTATTTGAACTTTTTACAATCATCATTTAACACCACATTACAAAAATAAGGCTTATTTGTTCTGTGTGACTTGTATCCGTACAGTTCATAATTATTGAATAATATTTGGAACTGCGTACCATATTTAAAATATTATTTTACTTTAGAAGGCATTCATTCTACAATTTCGTTTTGAATTTGATAGCCTAATAATGAGTTTTGTTAAGAATTTTCCTGGGAGTTTTGCACTCTACTAAGATGTTTTCTCATCACAGGGTCAAATGAAAATCATCTCGACAGCCTTAAGAACATTTCCGTTATCATGTTGAAAAAGTATTTTAGAAGAACCTGAAATGCTAGACATTGTTGGGAAAAAATGTTACGACTGCAACAATTCTATCAGAACATCATGCCAATATTTTTTTCGGTTTCTAAAACCCGTAAATGATCATCATTTACAGTAGTAGATAATTTTAACATTCTTTTGAAACTCATCCATGTATTCATATGGACATTATGTACAATTGATATTTCATGTCTTTTTATAGCCAACGATAAGTGTTGCCAATGAGAAAAACCATTTGAATCAGAAAAAGTATTGATAGTTTTACTGAAAACCTTACAATAAAAGCAAAATATAGAGTTTTTTGAAACTGAATAAATAAGCCAAATTCTCTCTGTTGTTTCACCATTCTCCAGTTTTCTGACAAAGTGGGTACTTGAAAATTTTCTTTTGTCTTGATTTATAGGAAATTGATAATTGCGTCCTATCAAAGGAGTTCCACGGTCAACCAATCTTCTGACTTCCTCGTTGTTAATGGTTCTAGGCCACAGACCAGGATCCTCTGATAGAAGATTGGTACTTGTCATCTCAGGGCCCATTTCAGTTAAGGCTTCGGTTTCAGCTTCACTTGTAACCTCTATTGTTGAGCCGGTGGGTTCGACCAATTCTACATTTTCACTGAGAGTTGATGTACTCGTAGATGGTTCAAGTGCAGGAACAGGTGAACCAGCGACCGCTTCAGAACATTGACTATCTAAAGCTTGTGTTTCTGCATTGGAAACTGGAGTTTTCGCCAAGAAATATTTCATTATGCCAGCCATCTTCTCCCTTTATTGGGCTCTAACTTCTTTTGTTCCCGAAATTTTGCGCCCGAAGGTCGTTTTCTCTTCTGTGGTTCCTAGAATTAAGCAAGTGAAGCTAATATAAGCTAATATGCTAGATCAATATAAAATGTATTAAGATGTACTAGGCTCAGAAAACATTTAAAAAAGAAACGTGGTGAGATCGTTGGATGATAGACGAATAAAATATTTTGACAGTTTTGGCACTACCGGCTGTACCGGAAAGAGATGTCAACTTCGGTAATTTGAATGAAACACCCTGTATATTATTACCTATTAAGGTAAAAGTATTAACGTAAAAGTCTAATTACCTAGATTTTGTATATTTGATATCCTATACCTATTTTAAATGGTTTTAAGAAATTTTAATTTTATTTCAGAAATTACATTTGCATTTTTTCCCATAAACAAGACATTTATTATTTAATTTGAATTTTTATAGGCAATGACTTGACATAACAAAATTTGTATAATATTTGATTTAAATTTTAATAGTTAAAAGCTATATTATTTGAAATAATGAAAATTAAAATATCCCAAAGAGATTATCCTCGAGTTGTACGTAGAATCTAACTATGTAACTATTGTATAATAATATAAAGGGTGACTATTTACATTGACAAAATTTTAAAATAAACTTTGATATGCCTTAAAAACTAATTTTGGATTTTATTACTTTATTAGAATATGTCCAACTATTTATATTATTTTTGTATGATATAATATAATACTTACCATTTCACCCTTAATTTGATTTCCACAAACACAATAACAAAAATATAAAACACTTGATCGAATCGAATATTTTCTTTCTACCACTTTAAAACACGTCTAATTTATAATTTATCTTCCGTTTTCTTGTGTGAATATCAAGAACTGATTAGCTAACGCCTTTCGTTGTTTTAATTTATAGCCCGTGAACCTTTCGAGTCGAACTGGAAAAATGCAAGTCTGGACAAGTTTTACGTTTATAGACAAGCTTGGCGATTTACGAATACTGCATAATATTGGGATTTGGTTTAAAAAATGCAATTCTTTATTTACAAAAAAATGTTAAATATTAACAAAAATTTAAAATAAGGGTTTAATTGTTAATAAACGATTTTATTTAATATCTCTCGACCTGTATAGTTGTTTATTGTGTGTTTTAAATCTTGCAATAGCTTTTTGAACTACTTCTACTCAACCGATTCTTACAAAACTTCCGCACATATTTTAGGTTTCCGTGAAAATATTATATTATCATATTTTATGTTTAACCACAGTGTCGACCCTGAGCGAGGTTGAGCTGCCCTTAAAAATTTTAAATTAGAAGGAGATCAAGTGATAGCTCGTTTTAAAGGTCTTTTTATCCTGAATTTAATTTTGCAGTCGTAGAGTAGAGGTAATTCTAGTCAAGTGAAAACTAAGAACCAAAAATAGAAAGTATAGGTAAAAATATTTCTGAGATATCCTGACCTCTGGAACATTTAGCAATTAAAAATAAAAACGTGGGCGCAAGTTCGCTAAAAATATTTTAACCTACATCCCACATTTTAAATTAATTGTTAATTTTAAAGAGGTTAGAATCTTTAGAAAATCTCATAATATGTCCTAATCATTATTTTCCCGTTTTTAGTGCACCAGATTTTATTTAAAGTAGTAGTTTAACTTTAAAATATTATTTATGTATATTATGTAGATACAAATATTAATAAAATTATTAATTTCATCTCTAAGTGTTTAATAAAACCTTAAGTTAAAACTGTATGAGAATTTAGTATTTGTAACACCAAAATAAATATTTCTTACATTGGGTCGGTGAATAAAAAGAAGAACGCTTTTACTCGTAAATCCGAAACTTAACACTTGTTAATCCTTAACAAACTAAATGTGGGCACTAAGTATTTGCTTGAAACTTGACAAGTAAAGGCATTTAATTATTTTTATTCCACAGTTCGACGAGAACCATAGCGAAGCGAATACGAACAGCAGTAGAACGGTCACAGGAAACACACCGACCTCAAAGCGGCAAGTCAAGCGACCTAAGTTTCCGAGAACTAAAACCCCAGCGAGCAGTTGAGAACCGAAAAGCGACAAACAGCAAACTAGTTAAATATTTGAATTTTTTAATTCTCTCTCTATTTTTATTCACCCTGCGCATTATTTTTTTTTTATTTTTTTCTGGATGTTTAAATTTTTTTTGCCAAACCTTCAGTTTGCTTTGCACGCCCGGTTACGGGGGGAATGCTCCCTACTTAAATCATTTCCATCCCACGCACGCCAGCTGTTGTATTCGAACTTTCGTATAATAATAGAGTACCAGCATTTTGTATTTTAAAGACCCAGGACTGAAGAGGAAGCAGACTCCTGAACAGTCCACAGGAATAAGCATTAAGAATAAGCAACACTAACAATAAGCATACTAACAAAAAAAAAATAAATAATTTTGTATTTACAGCGTAGTAGCAGTGGTAAGTCTTGTAAGAAGAATTCTTTCGTTAATAAATGAAATATGGAGTAGCGAGAAGACACATCTAGAAATTGCAGTTTAATTACAAAGAATAACATCAATAATACGCGCATTCAACTTAGAAATTGAGCCGATAATTTAAAAAAAACTTGCTCTTTCGAAAAATATAAGAAAACCATTAGTTATTGACCTGATTTTCTTGTTTACCTTAATATATAAATCTTACATAGGTTGAGTTCACATTAATCAAACTGTTTAATATTGTTTACGTTGCTCTATAACCAAGGTCAATAAGGAAATCAGTATTACCTAATTGCTTTATAATTTACTTGCATAACGGACGTGAAAATTACATACTTAATTCGTTATCGTTTTAAAACCGATTTTAGTGATATCTAAATTAATATTGATTGATTAAGTACACGGGGTTGCCCGATTGTCGTATCGGACCTGGTAATACTTAAAAATGGTTAGTAAATAACAAAGTACTGATAATTGAATCATACCAAGTGTTGACAGTTTGACATTTGAAGTTCCACAAAACTAGAAATCGCTTTTATTACGAATGTTATTTATATTTACAATTTACATCTCTTTAAATATTCATTACTCTTTGCATAACTAACCATAGCAAGTAAGAATTCAACAAAACAGTTGAAGCTCTCTTTTTGCAACTGTAACGTGATTATTTATTTTAATTACATTTGAGTATTTGACACCTAAAAAAAAATTAAAATGACAGGACACAATAAATTAATGAATTAATTCAGTTAAGATTTCCGCCCACAAATTGTTTGCACTGTTTATAGCGCTGGGTATAAAAGTCTGGAAGAGGCGCACGACATCCATATCCTCCTAACTTATGAATAGCTGCAAAATCATCACAATCAACAGTTCCATCACCATTACAGTCCTAGAACAAAGAGTACATTAATCTGAGACGTTCTTAGAATAAATAATTGACGTTACTTGGTAAAATTTATGCATATATTGCTGTACAGCGGCAGCGGCACAATAGGGATCATTGGCACAAGAAGCGTAAGCGTCAGGATCATCGACTGGTTTTTGCGCGACAGTAGGTTTGTTACCATCAGCCCAATAAGCCCACGTTATTGCAAAGGGTCCACAAATATCGCCAGTGCACAGTCTTGTTATGTTACACCCTGTAATTGCCTCACAAATACAGCCTAGACATTTTGAACTTAGGGGTAGATTGACTTTAAGCTCTTGTGTTGACACGCCTAAAATTGATACAAAAATAGTTTAGACTTTAACGATGCGTCAGTATAAAAACCCGATTGTCCTTTACTGACATTTAAATAATACATAATGGCAGCAATGTTTGAATTAACAATATTGTGATCTTTTTAAAATTAGTTTGGTGAACAAAATGATGTAAAGTTTAAAAATAAACTTACTAGTTAAGCAATAAGTATAAATGACGGCACTAATTAATATATACTTCCACATTGTATATGAATTAATGCTAATTGCAACTACTTCTCTTCGAAACAGCTTGGCTATTACTAAACGGCTAACACCAAACCACGAAACCAGATACTTGTTTAATACTTTTATAAGTTTTCTTCCACAAACATTTACCAATAAGGAGAAACTGTTGCCAATCAGCACGTAGCGAAACCTGTACTTATACTGCTTTTATAATTTAATGAATTCTGTATATTATTTATAACACTGACTCTGTTTTGATCCGATCCGTTTCTTTTAGTTATTAATTTCTATCCAAATATGGCAAAACTACCAATTCTATATATCGATATATATATATATATATATATATATATATATATATATAGACGTTATCATTTTGATAGCTTTATGGATATTTATAGGTCAAGATGCCAAAAAGAAAAAGATATGTTAAATATTAGTAAATATAAAAGAAGTAATCTACAGTTAATTTGACCCTGTGAAATGCATATCTGCATATATTTATGGTGATGACGTCAAACCTCCACAAGCCAAATTTAGAAGTTCTTCTCAGTATTTTTTTTTCTCTGAATTGTTTTTCTTTGACGTTACTTCGAATTTAAACAGTTTGAGTTGTTTTAATTCTATTTTAGTATCTACAATTTTTCAATATTTTCTAAATTTTTAACTTTTTGGTAATTTTTAATTGTAACGTAACTGAAGGATTTTTTTCAAAATATCAAAATTTTAAAATTTTCAGAAAATTAAAAAATCTCATCAAACCGATATAGCTAATTTTATGTCTTTTTTTTATACTTCGTAACTAAATCTACACGTATGTTACAAATTAGAGGATATGTTTGAATTATGAGCACCAAATTTTTGTAAATTAAAAAATAATCGAATATTGGCTGTTTTTCCTAAAAATTCAAAATAAAGTGTACTAAAACCTTTCCAAACATTTTATTAAAACTCAAAAATGTATTCTAAACTCGTCAAAAATTTAAATTATTTCATTTAACATTAGTCACACCAGTCACTGTTATCATCCTCGTCAATGTCGATGGTAGTAGCAGACTCGGTAACATTAAATTTTTTATAAAATGTGACACTAGCTGGATTTTTCATAAATGCTGAAAGAGCAATTAAATTTTTTATTTTTATATTGTTTATTGGTAGTGGTTCTTTAATGACTTAAGGTCAACGTATTTATGCAAAACTTTTTTATTTCGAACAGCACATTGTGTCATGGTCCTGAATAAGTATTTTTAGTTTTAACATATTCAGAATACGTGTTTCTCGAAGACCTAACATTGGTCGCGGCAATTTAACCCTGCTGTTCTCCTCGACAAGACTATACACTTGTGCTCCTTCGGGTCATAATGGCCCGAACTCCTGAAATATGAATTAAAACCATTTATATGAAACGTGAAACTTACAATAAATTCAACCAAATTTAAATAAAAAAAAGAAAACGGAATAAAAAATGTCTAATAATTGATATGATTCACTATTTCTTACAGTCGGGACAATCATAGGTCACGTGTTCTTTACACAAATATTTTTTCACTTTATGCAGGTCGTATTAAGTTTTATCACATTTAGAAGGGCAAATTTTGCAGCGTGCTCGTTTGTTTTTGTTGCTAGTTCCAGGAAGAGGTGCGGTAGAATTTTCCACCAATGGTTGTTGAATAGCTGTTACAATTGCAGCTGCTTGTTCATTACGGGGAAGATGTTTTCTGGACAAAATGTAAGGATTTACCAATTGTTTGCCCAGTTGTTCCAAAACAGTCTTCTTTTGAACAAAACATATTTATTCCATTTTTTTTTGAGCGCAACGTTTCGAAAGCGGACTCTGCTTCCGTCATCAGGCTTAGTCCTGCGAAGGACTGTTTTCGCACTTGAGTCGAATTCATATGTTATATCTAATTTTCCCCAAGCACTTGACTACTCTCAGATTCGAACTTGGTACCTTTCACTTACTAGTCTGACACCTTTACCGCTGAGCCACTGAGTAATCCAATATATATATTTGTTAGAACTTATATATATATATATATATATATATATATATATATATATATATATATATAAAACTTTTTTCGTGGTTGCGCAGAAGTTTATTGCGCATGTTGCGCCGTAACCACTTGCACAGGTGTATTGCGCTTAAGCTCGTCGCGCATTATTGGAATCCATATGGGTTTCATTTCTACACTAGCTTGGCTTATTGGATTTTCTGCTAGTGCGATGAATGTGGCTTCTTTGAGTTTCCGACGAGTTGTATTCTGCCACTATCTGTATGTTATCCCATTGGATGCGGTGGTCTTCATTCCAAACATGTTCAGCGATTCTTGATCTTTCTGTTTCGCCCTTGCGGACGTTGTTCTTGTGTTCCTGAGTTCTCACTTTGAGTGGTCTACTGCTCTCTCCTATGTATGCTCTGCCGCATTCGCATGGTAGGTTGTATACACAGTTCTTGGAATTCTGATCTTCATTGTATGGTTTGGTTTTGGTTAGTATTCCCCTGAGCGTTCTGGTCGATTTGAAGGCAGTGCGTATCTTGTATTTGCTGCCTATCCTTCGTATTTTGTCTGAGGTACCTTGTATGTATGGTATTATCGCTGTATATTTAAGTTCTTCTTTTTCGGTTACCCTTTCCCTGTTAAGGTTAGGTGTTAGATCGGGGTAGCCATTTTCTTTGAGTGTTCTAGCGATATTTTCTTTTTCTCTGTTCAGGTCCTCTTGTTTTGAGCATATTGTTTTTGCTCTATCGTACAAGCATTTTGCTACGCCTAACTTCACGTTTTTGTGGTGATTGGAATTGTAGTGCATGTACCTCCCCGTGTGGGTAGGTTTCCTGTATACACTTGTCGTGAAAGTGTTGTCATTCCTGTCTGCAAGTACATCCAGGAATGGCAGTTTTTGTTCCGACTCCAATCCCATTGTGAATTTGATGGTGGGTGCGCGGCTATTTAGATGATCTAGGAATTCATCTAGCTTATGCTTGCCGTGTTGCCAAACTACGAAGGTATCGTCCACGTATCTAAGCCATATCCTTGGTTTCTCTGTGAATTCCGATATCGCTTGGTCTTCAAAGTCTTCCATATATATATATATATATATATATATATATATATATATATATATATATATATATATATATATATATATATATATATATATATATATATATATATATATATATATTGCTCACTATGGGTCATAGTGGGGAACCCATCACCATCCCAAACTCTTGTTGGTAGAATTTGTCTTCTACCTGGAAATATGTAGTTCTAATGCATATTATCAGAAGTTCCATTATTGTGTTTACCGAGAGTTGCGTGCGTTCGTCTAACGTTTCATCCTTTTCCAGCTTGTCCCTTATGATAGTTAGTGCCTTATCGGTAGGTACATTTGTGAATAGACTCACAATGTCGAAGCTTACCAGTATTTCTTCGTGGTTTGGTTGGAAGCTTCTGATGGTTTCACGAAGTGCTGCGTATTCTTGACCATAGATTCGGTTTTTCCCGATAAGTGTGTGAGGATACCTAGCAGATAGTGTGCTAATGGGTGACAAGGTGAATTTCTCGAGCTCACAATTGGTCTCAGAGGAATTCCTTCCTTGTGGATCTTTGGTAGGCCGTACAGATGCGGAGGTTTGCTGTAGTGTGGGGTAAGTCTAGTTCTCTGGTAATCGGAGAACTCCCCCTTATGTTTTGCCAGCCTCAGGTATATCCGTCTTTCGATTGATGGTGTGGGGTCTTTCGGTATTTGTTTGTACTCACCCCCGTCTAGTAGTTCTTGGACCTTACTGTTGTAAGTGTCCATATCCATTACGACAGTCGCGTTTCCTTTGTCAGCCGGGAGAACTTTGATCGTTGGGTCATTCTTAAGGGAAATGACCGCTCTCCTTTCTAGGTTAGAGAGGTTAGGTTTAGTTCGCCTAGATGAATCCAGGACTGATCTAACCTTACTTCTGTATGCTTCGGCTTCTTCAGAATCTAATTTCATAGCTGTTTCTTCGACTGTGGTTATTAAATCTACTTTCGAAATATACCTCGGAGTTATCGCATAGTTCAAGCCTTTGTCCAGAACCTGCATTTCGCTTTCGTTCAACTGTCGTTTAGAGATGTTTATGACAGTGTTTTTTCGATTGATGTTAGTTGGTTCTTTCTTCTCCTTCATTAGCTTTTCGAGTTTATTCTGCTGAATTTCCTTGTGCATTGCCTTGGTCTTCGAATATTTACTTCTGGTAGCCGTATTCATCCTATCAAAGTCTTGCTCGTTCACTCGATTTCGAATGGTTTCCCTAATCTCGTTGGATTGGTGTTCGAGCTGGTACTTTCTGAAACGGTGATGTTTGATTCGTTCTTTGACTAACGCTTCGCTAGCTCTCTTTGCGATTAGTGATATTTTTCGGCTGTGTATCGGAGTTTTGATGTTAAGCCCAGTGGGTATTAAGTTGTTATCATGGGCTTTGCAGAGGAAGGTTCTCCTCTAGTGCTAGCTTGTTCATTGATGTTTCAAGCTTTCTGAAAAGTTGTTGGACTTCGGGGCCGTACCGAGTTACTAATTCTGTATTATAAGAAAGGAATTCCTCTGAGACCAATTGTGAACTCGAGAAATTCACCTGGTCACCCATTAGCACACTATCTGGAAAAACCTTATCGGGGAAAACCGAATCTATGGTCACGAATACGCAGCACTTCGTGGAAACCATCAGAAACTTCCAACCAAACCACGAAGAAATACTGGTAAGCTTTGGCATTGTGAGTCTATTCACAAATGTGCCTACCGATAAGGCACTAACTATCATAAGGGACAAGCTGGAAAAGGATGGAACGTTAGACGAACGCACGCAACTCTCGGTAAACACAATAATGGAACTTCTGACAATATGCATTAGAACTACATATTTCCAGGTAGAAGACAAATTCTACCAACAAGAGTTTGGGATGGCTATGGGTTCACTATCACCCATAGTGAGCAATATATATATGGAAGACTTTGAAGACCAAGCGATATCCGAATTCACAGAGAAACCAAGGATATGGCTTAGATACGTGAACGATACCTTCGTAGTTTGGCAACACGGCAAGCATAAGCTAGATGAATTCCTAGATCATCTAAATAGCCGCGCACCCACCATCAAATTCACAATGGAATTGAAGTCGGAACAAAACTGCCATTCCTGGATGTACTTGTACACAGGAATGACCACACTTCACGACAAGTGTATACAGGAAACCTACCACACGGGAGGTACCTGCACTAATTCAATCACCACAAAACGTGAAGTTAGGCGTAGCAAAATGCTTGTACGATAGAGCAAAAACAATATGCTCAAAACAAGAGGGCCTGAACAGAGAAAAGGAAAAATATCGCTAGAACACTCAAAGAAAATGGCTACCCCGATCTAACACCTAACCTTAACAGGGAAAGGGTAACCGAAAAGGAGGAACCTAAATATACAGCGATAATACCATATATACAAGGTACCTCAGACAAAATACGAAGGATAGGCAGCAAATACAAGATACGCACTGCCTTCAAATCGACCAGAACGCTCAGGAGAATACTAACCAAAACCAAACCATACAATGAAGATCAGAATTCCAAGAACTGTGTATACAACCTACCATGCGAATGCGGCAGAGCATACATAGGAGAGAGAGCAGTAGACCACTCAAAGTGAGAACTAGCAGAAAATCCAATAAGCCAAGCTAGTGTAGAAATGAAACCCATATGAATTCCAATAATGCGCGAAGAGCTTAAGCGCAATACACCTGTGCAAGAGGTTACGGCGCAACATGCGCAATAAACTTCTGCGCAACCACGAAAAAAGTTCTAACAAATATATATTGGATTACTCAGTGGCTCAACGGTAAAGGTGTCAGACTAGTAAGTGAAAGGTACCAAGTTCGAATCTGAGAGTAGTCAAGTGCTTGGGAAAAGTTAGATATAACATATGAATTCGACTCAAGTGCGAAAACAGTCCTTCTCAGGACTAAGCCTGATGACGGAAGCAGAGTCCGCTTCCGAAACGTCGCGCTCAAAAAGCATAAACTGTGGAAATAGGCCGATCAACTCCACTAGTAGGAAACCACAGTTACAAAATACTTATAATACAGAATATTTATTCCAGTCTGGATTTATTTCGCGCCATAAGACGAAAGCATTATAGGGACTGGTATCTAAAATGTTGTAAAATAAGATTATGGGCCATCAATTTGTTTTTCGTTTGCATGTGTATGCACCGATTAGCTGATCTAATGTATCTACTGCTCCTTTGGTAGAATTATAATCAAGTATAATTTGTGGCTTTTTGTCTTCTCTGTCGCTTATTTGTTTCTGGTTATGAAACTTACTCATTAGAATGACCTTCTTGCATTTTTTTGAAATATAAGACACAACTGCGGTATCTTTAGTAAAATAGAATTTGTAACTAGCACAACGTTATTTACTTCCATGACAGGTAGCTCAGGCTTGCTTTTCCTGACAATCCCTAACATAGTAAGATTTCTTTTGAGAAGCATTTGACCCAATTTATACGATGTAAAGAAATTGTCACAAGTTACATTCTGACCTCTTAGTCCATAAGTAAGGTCTAAAACTACTCTCAGCCCCTGATCTTCTCAGATTTTCCCCCAGGTGGTTTTCCCGTATATACTTGAACTTCTAAAGCATAAGAACTTGCACTATCACAAAGCGTCCATATTTTGCTGGCTTGCTTGGTATATACTGCTTGAATGGACAACGACCTCTAAATGCAACCAGCTGCTCGTCCACAGTTACGTTTTGCCCAGGATTGTACAATTTTGGTAGTATTTCAGCCCATTTGTCCCAAAATTCTCTAATAGGAGCCAACTTATCACGTAGCCTTCTTTCTTGGCGATCTTCTTTATTATCAAACTGTAATACGCGTGATATATAATAAAATCGTTTCAACGACATGAGGTCTGCCTGTTTCTGCATTCCACAAACTTCTGGTAGATTCATCATGCGATCTGTAAGCTTCTCCTAACAGTAACAAATCTATGTACGCCTGCAACGTAATGTCATCTAATTCTTGCCACTTGTCACCGTACACTCTACGATCTTCGATGTTAGTCATTTTCAAAATTATATTTTCCAGAGAACTATTGAAAAATAGCTGAAATGTAGATTTTACATCCTGGACTCGTGCATTGCTGTATCTAGTTGGACCTGGAGCGACTTTTATGATATTTGCACTAGTTGCACGCCCTGATTGAGGAAATGGATCTAACATCCAAGGTATGGCATTATCTTTAGATTGAACCGATTGAGCAGGTGGCATCAATTGCGTAGGATTTGTTCGTCCAGCATCGTCGAAAAAATCATCGTCTGACTGTTCATAATCACTATCTTCACTGATATGATCTTCCTCTTCAGAAGCTTCATCGTCACTGATGTCACTCAAATTATTAATAAGTTCTTCTAAGTCTTCACCACTAAGATATTTTTTTACCATTATTGTTATTTCAGCACTTTAGAAGAACTAGTAGTACGTACAACAAACCGCACTTTACTCTGCAACGTAACAAACAAAACTCTCGGTTGCATACTGCGATATGATATTTATACCTGCTGCAAGTTGCAAGTCTGTTCCTGTTTCGACTTGCACACGCCGCTACAGACATTTGAACAAGCATGTAATGATATGCATATTATCTATCCTCAAATTTCAATATAAAATAATTGGAAATACAAATTTATACGTTCTACTAATGTATTACAGCCTCGGGCCATAATAACCCGAGGAACATCAATGTAACAATCATGTTTAAAAAAATAAGGGGAAAAAATTTATTAAAACAAACAAGCCACCTCATTCTTCAATGGATTAGAAACAAAGTCTTTAACTACAAAGTTTAGATATTAATAAACAAAAAAGTTATCTAAACAACAATTTGATTTCGGGTCATATAGACCCGAAGATAACAGCAGGGTTAATAAAGTACGACCGGCATCCGTGTTGAATGTCGAAGCACATGTTTTGCGCCATATTAACTACAGCAAGAGAATATGGTTTTACTCTTGCTTCCATTATTAAAGCAGCCCAATCGTCGGTTACTTCCGGGCTATTTATTCTTTTCTTTTTTTCAATCAGAGCGAAATCTTGATCATTCGGAAGAAAAGAATGACCTCGTATAGGGAATACATAGATTACTTTCTTGAATAATTTCAATACATGTACTAACATGTACTGAAAATATACCATTTTGTAAAAGACCTCACCAGTTCTAATGCCTGGTAACGGTAAATTCTGTTGAAAATCAAAAGAAATCGCCATACATCTATTGGCCTTTGCTTCCAATTTGTAATGTTTTGCATGAACTTCTCGGCTTTTCGCAAATGAAGATCTTTTTCATTAATAAGTCGTTGTTTTTCGTCAACATCAAGAGCAGAGTTTATTTTCAATGTTAACTCATCGCATTTAGTAAAAGTGTCGGTTCTACGAATACCAAACGAAATTTTGAAATCTTGGTAGTAAATAAGATACAAGACGTTAACTCTAACTTCCTGAAGAAATAATTCATGCATTTTCCTTACACTGAGCTGTTCAGACAAATATATTTTTTCTGGATTATCTCGCCGTGAATAGTGTGATTGTCTTCCTCTAAAGACTTGATATGCAGCCTTATTAAATTTACGATTTCATGGGGTGTTTTAGATGATCTATTGGCATGTTTTCCACGTGCATCACCCGGAGGTAAACGGGAATCCTTAATAGGGCCTTGAATTCTTCTAAGCCGACCTCTAGAAATTCCATACAGGCTCAAAAATGTAGTGTGACATAAGATTCCTTCTGTTTCGGCTATTCTAACTTTGTATGAACAAGCGACTGAATGATCAAATGAAGGTTAACCGTCGTTACGAGTGCGTCTCGGTCTTCTTTGTTTTATTTTCTAAATGAGATTAGACACCCCAGATCACTATCTTGTTCATTTTTTGAAGAGAGTGAATTGAAGTTGCCTAGAATAATTTGGCATTCTCTAAAACCAATCTTCTGAAAACACATAAAGAAAGCAAAATATGAAAAATAACAAACATTTTAAATAAGCCGGACCTCTTTTACGTAGCGTGGAATGAACAGCACCGTATTGAAAAAAAAAGATATTGGTTGTTTTTGAAAAAAACCTTTCAATTTTGCCAGCTGCAGAGCACTTTTTACTTTATTGCGCTCAAAGTACGTAAGTAAAGTTTTGCTTTTTAAAATTATGATAGTTTAAAAAATAAACATCGACTTTGAATGAAACATATTTAGAGTTACCACTGACATACTTTTGTTAACACTTTGGTTAAAATGTGTGTTTTATGAAAAGTTTTAAAGAACGACTTTGAAAGTTATTCCAAAACTGTTAACTTTAGAGCAAAAGTGCACAAACCTTTTTAAAAATAATTCATTTTTAAATATGTTACTTTGTAGAGTAATAAAAGTGTTCTGAAAAGCTATGTCAAGTTACAAAACAGGCAATATATGGATTGCTTATGCTAACGCCTGAAGTCGAAAAGAGTTAGGTTATCTCATTTTACATAAATTTTTATCGCAAAATGGACGTAGCTAGAGTAAATGTTATGATAAAATAAGTACATCCCAGAGATTTTTGATTTAGCATTAATTCTAATTGCTCGCCGTAAATAAAAAAAAATCAAAATTAAAGAAAAATTTAGGATACGGTATAAACCTATAATGTCATGTTTCTGCAATATTTTATGTGTCTGAATATTATAAAGCTTTTTATAAAAATTAAGGAATAGAAGCTAGCTGGACCAGTTTTGATAAGCTAACCACTGTACTATTGAGTAAAAATGTGTTAATATAAATTGTGCTCAAGTTGTGCTTTATTCTTGCACAAAAATTTCGAATGACAAATTTTTTAGAAAAAATTTAAGGAGGCTAATCTGAACCTAGTAAATATACGCACTATTTTTACGTATTCTAGTTACGTTTGGCTTCTGCTTTCTTGTGGTGTTACCTGCATTTCAACTTGTTAAAAAATTGACTTTGGTCAGGAGTTCGCGCTCAATAGGCTACTTTAAGATTCAGCCCCTCACACTTTGTCACAAGGTTGTGTACTACTTTTGCATGTACAGGTTGTGCCCTTGCAATTTTTCTAACAGGACAAATGACATATTTATGAAGTAATTCGCATTCCGAGGGATAACGTTTAGCCCCCACTTTGTCTTAATATTCATTTGGCGATAGGACTAATTTTTCGTGTTAGGGCTAACTTGATGCTCAACCACTAATTTACCACAAGATTATATACTACTTTACTTTCAAGTTGTGCTCGGCTTATTATGTATTGTGTTTACAATTACTTCAGCTAGGCAAACTGATGACCCTATATTTCAGAATTTATGCTAAATAGACTAATTTAGCGCCCAATCGCTCGTTTTATTGTAATATTTCCTACAATGTTTATATGGGCTGTGTTCAATTTTAATATAGTTCCAACTACATCGGCCAAATGGGATATAAGCTGCACACAACACATGCATGCAATCGTAAGCACCAAGTCAGTCCTCCAGCGTGAATTCTTAAAAGTCAACCTTTTGCACTATTGAAACAATTGTAACTAGGATTCAAATTAGTTCTCGTGGATTAATGTGAAATAATTGCAACAGCACAAAAAACACGAAGATGTGCATGCAAAAATAGTACATGAACTTGCGGTACAGTAGGCAGCTGGGCATCAAGTTAGCCTCCCCAAGTGCGAATTTCTAGACAAAGGTTAGTCCTTCGTCTGATTAAAATAACTGTAATGGTACAAATAGGTAGAAACTTACCACACCTATACATGCAAAGTTAATACGTAATTTAACTACGTAGGGAAAATTTTTTTCTAAAAATATTCTAGCATAAATAAATCGTTTGCAGCAAATAAAGCATAATTTGAGCTCATCTTATTAGCACATTTTTTCAATCGTTTTGCTGTAATTTGAGGGCCGGGGAGTTTGACGAAACTATCATGACGTTGCGTATTCACCGAAAACTGACATACTTAACTATGCATAAAGTCAATACGCATTGTTTCATGTCCCCTCGTTGAAACTTCGTTTCCCTCATCGGTTGGAACACATATTAAGTTGCGTTATCACTTCGGTGATCCTACCGTCACCCTTTCACAACTCCCCGGGTTTCGTTCCATCACCACCACTCCCAGATCTCCTTTTCCTGTGTGATTTGTGTTGTAGATAAGGATATCCTCTCCCAAAGGATCATCGAATCAATTACTCTGCCTTCTGTATAAAAATTAATACGACTCACCTTGAAGGTTAACAACACTCCAGATCCTTGATCCAACTCATTACCACATCTCCAACTACTCTTCAGTGCCTCCTTGCAAAGAGCGTGTACCAATGCACACCTTCCCTAATCCCATCACCACTCCCTATTGCTTTACTTGCACGCAGGCAAGCCATACCTATGAGGAAAGTCCTACCAGCTCCATGGCAAAAACAGCTTTACATCATCTAAAAATAGTAAGTAAACTTAACAAATAAAACAGTATATTTTTGTCTTCTAAGAAATATTCTAGCATAAATAAATTGCTGGCAGCACAATAAACACAATTTGACAACAACCGATCAACACATTTTTCTAATTGTTTTGCTGTAATTAGGGGAGTGGGAGAAAGCTACCATGACGTGGCGAAAACCACAGATCCACTTTCTGCAAATCCGCACCTTAACCTAAGTATAACAACTACAGGGAAGCTCACCCTACCTACTCCTTTCAGTACCAGAAGCGGTGGAAACTTCCCAGTTACTAGTCGAAGATGGTATCCCTTGACTCAATCCGATACAGAGGTAACTACACTTAAACGCACACCAGACACCGAACCCTTCACAATAATACACTTTTTACAATCGCTTACATTCACACTCTTCCATATCAACAAAATCAAACAAATCATCAACAGGTACCCGTACGATAATATCCGTTATCCGCTCACCCAATCCCTAATCCCTTTGATTATGGATATGATAGCAGGTACAATTAACGCTATGGACATCCGTCGGGAACACCTTTACTCAAAAAACTTTTACACACACAACATACATATCCACGTTGTCACTAAAACTAAATTCACAGCCAAACGCACACTTAACCTTACAAACTACTACTCCAACACACAGCCCAGCATTCTAAACGAACACCGAGGTACTGCTGTCCTAGTCAGTAATTCCTTCCCGTTTTTAATTGCTTGTGCATCTACAGCATCTCGAATGTATTGATGTGACCGTACATTCTCCTGCTCCCATTATTTTTTCCTATTACAACTTGGCCGGCCCTAATGTCCTTTCTGACGATTTTATAATTTACGATTTCAGCCTACCCAACTCAGTAATCCTAGGTGACCTTGATTCCAGCCCCACGCAATTTGGTTATTCCTCACGCACTGATTGGCCTTGTAACAGTTGCCGCTCCAACACATTTTCGATGATCTCGTTATTTCCAGAATAGGCCACACCCTCATTTCTGAACACATATCCCATTATTTCGATCGAGAGCGCTTTTTATACACTACGACAGATCACTTACCACTATTGCTCAAAACTTTATTTTGCCCAGCTCCCTCAGCACCTCCGTTACATACCTTCATTAAAGTTTTTCTATGTAGACTGAAACATGTTCTCCTAACATCTGACCAACAACATCCCCACGCCGAATCTTCTAACTACCCAAGGTCTCAAAAGATCCATTAAAGACTTAACTTAATTAAGGAAGTCGTCACTCTTGCACCTGCTTAATCGGTCAATGTGAGTCAAAGTAAGCAACACCTTTTCTATCCATTTCCACCCACAGCAAGCATGCCGCAAGATTCTGGTATAGCCTCAATCCTATGCCCCATCTCAGTTTTTTAATTTCCTCTGTTAGGCAACCTGGAGTTACGTTTCGCAGTTTCCGGATGCCACTACTTTCTGGGCAGTGCATCGCAACAGCAGAACGACCTCTCCGGAACTTCTCCAATTGGACAAACCTTTAGATAGTATTTGTCAACTCATTCAAAATACAAGCGATCGTCTTTCGGCATCCAAACTAGCACGAAGACAAATTTCCTCATCTGGCCGACAGTAATGTTTCCTTATGCCTCAACAATTAAAGACTTGTACTTAAACAAGAAGACACTTTCCTGGGTATCCGAATCACAAGAATACTGAACTAGCTACCCGACGTACAAAACACAGGATAACAAAACCGAGCAAACCTACTGGGCGCGCTAATTGGTCGAGTCAGAGATTGAAAACACTACAACATACATACGCCCTGTTATAGATTTCGGTACACTATCATACACAAATATCAAACCTAATCAACCCTCCTCTGTCGCTTCCTGTGAACAACGAATACTTAGATGCATAGACATACTACCACTCAGATATCCCAATAACCTCATAATACAACACGCAAGCATACCACCCATTACAGATAGAATTCATACATCACAAAGAAACTTTACATACAGAAGAATTTTCAGCGACACAATTCCTACTAGAGAGGTCCTTACAACTATCGCTCAAATTCAAATACCTTCACGCTACCTTAACCCAACTCCTTGACTCTTTCCCTCAGGAAGAAAGATCCTGGATAATGCCCCATATGTCTTCCGTATCGTCCGTCTATCCGATGGCA
Source organism: Vesta saturnalis (assembly GCA_036346205.1). NCBI lineage: Eukaryota > Metazoa > Arthropoda > Insecta > Coleoptera > Lampyridae > Vesta > Vesta saturnalis. Next base: position 2,813,100 of record JARFJB010001594.1, read on the forward strand.
ACTAACGCAAGATACCCGGCAACCGAATTTGGTATAATCACGCACTAATACGCACAGCACACTATCCCTAATCAAACAACATGCATACATCTAATCTTAGCGTGATTAATATACGCTAAAACATTGTTTTTTTATTTATTTACTTTTTTATAACCACAAAATACGAAACTCATGATAGTAATGAATACAACAACACTAAAATATCGTAAGACCAAGAGACCAACGATAGAAAATATCCGGGGATGAAGATAAGAAAAACTCCTCAGTGGTCCACTACAAAGTATAATAAGCCAAAAATAAGTAACATACTGACAAACGCATGAGCATACTAAGAAAAAAAAGTTTCATATCTTTTTTCTCCAATTATTCAAGTAAGTAGAGTGTAATGAAATAAACAAGTTGCTTTGGTATGTGTGAATCCTTGTGATATTGCAGGCTCACATTCCATTAATATAAGTAATTTGATAGTAATCTCATTATATTTAGAATTTATATCAGTTCTACATACATAAAGATAAAATTTACATCGATTGGGGCTTGAACCTTGATGGTGCAATTGGTTAGCGCGGTACTCTAGCAAAGTACAGGTCGTAGGTTCAAATTCTACTCGAGGTAAACTTTTTATTTATGTATTTAATAAAATTAATAATAATTTTTAATTAAACAAGTACAAAATCTAACCTTAAGCGATTTACATAAAATGCATTTCAATCATTTTAGTACTGTAAAACGGACTACAGAGAGGGGAAGGGGAAGAGATGCAAGGTGTGATTCAGTGTAACTTCTGACTTTATGCAATCAAAGATTATACGTAATACTATTTTTCCTTTTCACCCTTCGCCTCCTTTAGAGAAGAATTTCAGGGAGCAGGGGTTTAAGGAAAAGGTTCACATCCTGACAATTACGCCTTATTTGATACCAATATTGGATATATGGCTTAATTATCGTTTTTCCCTTACACAAGTGATTGTAAGGGAGAAGGAAATGTAAAGGAGAGATTCATTTTCTGACATTTTATACTGTTGTTTGATATCAAAATTGGCCTTGCGTCTTAATTATTAATTGTGTCTTTCAGTCCTCACCCCCTGTATAGGGGGCTAGGTAGAAAGTGGTAGGAATGCTAAGAAGAGGTTTACTTGCTGACAATGTACGTTTTGACTCAACACCAAAATCTGTTCGGTAGCGTAATCATTATTTCTTCCTTGCACTGTTCATCATCATGATTGACTCTGTAGGCTATTCGAGGAGAAAAGATAAAAATGCCAACGAGAGGTTCACCTTGTGACATTGTACTCTTTCATTTGACACCAAAATGTATCTGCAGGTTAATTATACCTTACACTTTCGCCTCCTTTGAAGGATAATAGAGGCGAAAGGACGGTAAAGGGTGCTTTTTCTGTATGGACTCGATTTCTGAATCTATATTTGAAATTTCTTATACAAATTGAAGTCATCTTTTGAATAAAAGGGTTAGTTGCTAGAAAATTCATAATAAATTACGTCAAAATACTGCATTGTACTGTATTCGTCAACGAATTTTATCGAACCGTTCAAAAGTTAGACCCCTGACACTGCTGGCTTTCATTTGAGATCAAAATTAGCTGTGTAGATTAACAAAAGCATCCCATGCGAAAAAACAGACGGATCGACGAACACAAAAGTAGACAAAACGCTCACACCAGTGCTCATACGAAGGATAAGTTGCGATTATTGAGAATTGAAAAATCTAGTTACCCGTGCAAAACAAATTGTGGTTTATTAAATAGTGCATTATTTTATCTGTCAACTTCAGTTTAGCTTATGCAATTCGGTTGAATAGTGTCTGCGAAATAGTATATAGAATAAGCTTCTGTTATCGAAAAAATTGAATTATCACGAGAGAACTTTCGGATAATGATTTGCTATGATTTTAAGAAATACTTGAGCGCGTATGAGTGTGAGGAAAGTTTAAGGTCGGCATTTGGGGTTCTCGCACTATCATTGGCTACTGTCTATAGATGGTATAAAGAATTTGAACGAGGTTGCAAGTCGGTGGTACACAGAAAAGGAGCTGGCCCTCCTTTAACTACTGTTAACCCCGAAAACGTTGCTGTGGTGAAGAAGATGGTGGAAGAGGACAACCGCATTACCTATGCAACGATAGAGTCCAATCTGAAGATTGGATCCTCGCAAGTGACATCAATATTGCAGCAACATTTACATTTGAAAAAGGTTGTAACTCGGTTTGTGCCCCATCATCTGACAGATTTGCAAAAAGCAGAACGTATTAGAATTTGCCAACAAACTTTAGATATGTTGAATGCTGGAGGCCATCAAATTATTTCTAAAATTGTAACTGGCAACTGGTAACTCGCCAAGAAAGCCGAATCTGGATACATGAAGATGAAGAAACCCCTACGATGGTAAAAAAACAATCAGCAATGAAAAAGTTATGTACGCAGTATTTTTTAAAAGTACGGGTTTGGTGGCCGCAATTAAATTAGAAGATCAGAAGACAGTTACTGCTAAATGGTATATTCAAAATTGTTTGCCTACTGTGTTCAGTAAAATGCCAAGAAAGGGAATCGTGTTACATCATGATAACGCGTCGTCCCATACAGCAAGGACAACTGTTCAGTATTTAGCGGAAAACAAAATCAAAATTATAGAACATCCTCCTTACTTACCGGATTTGGCGATGTGTAACTTCTGGGTATTTTTTGAGCTCAAAAAACATTTGAGAGGGAAAAGGTTCCAGTCAGAAGAAGAGATTGACATCGTCGTTAAGTGTTTTTTTGATAGTATCCCTAGACAGCTGGTTGAACGCTTTTAAACTATGGAAGGAGAGAATGGTTAAGTGTATTATTGTAAATGACAAACATATTTAAAATAAAAATTATAAAAACTTGTATCAATCTTTCTATTCTCAATAATTGTAGCTTGTCCCTCGTATATGACAGTATAACCATTTTCATTCATATTTAATTAATTTTTTGACTTACCATGGATTATATTAAAAATTTATAAAGAAAAGTTAAGTAAAATTAAAGTTTCTTAAAAAAAATACGTCTACACTTTTTCTTATAAAATTAATTGTTATTCAGATATTGAAAAAACACTTAAATTACGCGTCATATCAAAAAGTTTAAGGTCTATAGTAATTTTATATCGTTGAAATATGCAGCTGTTTTAATATGTTTGATAAAAACCAAAAGTGCCCCTAAGCACCCCCCCCCTGTTGGATTTCTCCCAAAATCTAATCAGCTCTAAGCCAAATGAAAACAATCTTAAATACAAAATTTTAAGTACGTAGGTATTTTCGTTTTGGACTTATCGTGGATACTAACATACATCCACAAAGGCACACATCATACAGACATCCAGATACGATGGCCGATCTTGGCGAAACTTGGCCAAAAGTTGTAAAATGCGGTAATAAGTCGATTTAGTGATAGTGAAAAAAAGTCAATTGCATAACCTTCTATACCTACATATGTATATGTAGGTTGGATGGTAGGAGAATATTATACGAGACGATAAAGGGAAATTAGCATCTCGTAAAAAGTAATTTACTGATGGCTAACGCCACTCGCGAATTAACATCTTTCACTCGATGCCATTTTATCGCCTTGTATAACAAATTACTATTGTTACAAATATCTTTAGTAATTTAAAGTTTATCTCAGAAGTCTGTTAAAACCACATTACATTGTAATTTAGAGTTCTCGGTAATTACATATTAATTTACTTAAAAATGTTTTTTTACTGCCAGTTAACAAATTTAAATCAAATTAGAAAACAAAATTATTAAATCGTGCAATTCCATACACAATAAAGTTATCTCATCTGCATTTTAATAGTAATAATAATAATAATAATAATAATAATAAAAATAATAATAATAATAATAATAATAATACCTAGGGGTTGAACTACCTACCAGACGCGTCCCCAGGTGGCGGATAGTGGAGTGACCTTGTAAATGATCGTAAGTGATGCAAGGCAAACACCGAAATATGAGCTTGTGGCTGTAAACAGTCACAGCTAGTTCTAGAGAATACGGTGTCGCGGACCAGTTCACGTGGGGCCTCGTAACTAGCGAGGGCAGGGATGGCAACCTTGCGTGCCCTTAGCTGGAAGTTCACTTTCTTATACTAGTCTTGAGTGGCTTTCCTTACTTTAACTCTTTCCTGTCAGAGCACCCTGGCTCCAACCCTTCATCTCTTCAGGCTCCCATCAAATCTGAGAGACCTCTTCCTTTTCTTTCTACTCTTCCCAGGACATGCGCGTTCAAAAGCGTTTACGGGTGCGGCAAGCCCAGGATGTTTTAGCTGGGGAAGGGGTGCCCATCCACAGTATTTACGCCTTACCATAGCATGGGAGCACTACTATGGTTGACCTTTTTTCCTCCCATTCTCGTGGGAACAATATGAACGTTCCAAATAGTAAATGTCTGAGTGCCAGCTCATTAAACGTGACAGTGTGAGAGGGTCCACTTAATAAACCCTCGCATTTAAAAAGGTTGGAGAAGGAGTTTCAGTCCCCGCTCTTGACAGCAACGAGTTCAGTTGGATCTCGTATTGATAAATCGAAAGAGGGGCCCTGTGTGCCTCAGTTTTTGATTATCAAAAGGGTAGATGAGGACTTCTCAAGAGTAAGTCCTTTCCTCATCGCCAAAGAATTGTATAGTTTAGTAGAACAAACAAGAAATGTAAAAAAGATTAAAGACGCACTACTTGTAGAAACAGTATCTGTGAAACAGGCAAATAAACTTTTGAAAATAAGTAAGTTCATAGAATTTGACGTTGTTGTAATACCGCATAGAACTTTAAATTGCTCTAAAGGTGTTATCAATTGTATCCTGCACTTCGTTAAAATGTGCTAATTGCGAAGGAAATCACAGTTCACGCCATAAAGATTGTAAGTAAGAAGTTACAATCCAAACTGTAAAGGTAATGGAGAAATTGAGCTATATTGATGCTAAAAAAAAGGTTATCAATAGTTCCCAAAGCCCACAGCAGGGTTTAATCTATTCTCAAGCTACAGTAGGGAACACATAAATAAATGCTAGAAAAATAGTAAGCGAACTATTACCACGCCTTAAGGTGGTAATTAAGGATATAATAAGAGAAAGCACACCATCGGCTTCTGTTCAACATGATTCGATCTACACAGAACCACTACAAAAAAAGGTTAGAACATCCGGCACCTTATGTGAGTGACAAACGGAAAAGAAATGAGCGACAAAATATTACTGTGGATTCTTTTGATGATGGAGATACTGAATCTAGTCAAGTTTCTAGTGACAGTCGCAAAAAGAAAAAGGGTTGGCCGAAAGGAAAGCCTCGGAAGCCACTTGAGTCAGAGACTCAAAAATCTGTTATGATAACTGATGAATGAACTGTGATATAACGAGCTGTGATATTTTAATATTTAGGTTATTTATTTTACTTATATGCCACTTATTTGTTTGTCTTTATTAATATTATTTATTTTGTTTGTTACTTTTACCATCTTAATGTAACTATGTTTGTGATATTAAAACTAAAATTCAATCTAAACGAGAATGAAAGTATCTTACGGTTAAAAATGCACTATTGCAACCTTAAGATGTTGCTGGTAAAATATAGACCCTTCTGTATCTGTTTACAGGAAACACACTTAAATGGTACTGAAACCTTTCATTTAAGAGGTTACAAAGTCTTCAACAAGAATTGTATAACAACCAGCAGAGCGCGCAGAGGAGTTGCAACGTACGTTCAATATGATATTCCTGTAAACGTAGTTAATATAAGATCTCGCTGTTGCAATTCAGATAGAGGTCCCAATAAAGGCCACAATATGTAATGTCTACCTTCCAGATTCAAACTGGAATTTGGACGATATTGAAGACCTAACATCTCAACTTCCACTACCTTACTTGATTCTTGGAGACTTTAATGCTCATTCGATGACCTGGGGAAGTAATGTAACAGATTCACGTGGACGCTCTCTAGAAGAGTATATGGAAAATAATCCAGTAATACTCTTAAACACTGGAACATCTACACATTTTAACTCAAAGTCCAATAGCTTTACGGCAATAGACCTAGCCTTTTCTTCCCCGATACTAGCGTTACGCCTTACATGGATAGCACATGATGATTTCCAAAATAGTGACCACTGCCCCATCAACATATGTACTCCAACTAAACGAAATGAAGAATCATGTCCAAGAAAGTGGATTACTAAGAACGCGAACTGGGAAGAATACACTAGAAGTTTTCCACAAACATTTGATGAGGCATGCGATAACATAGAAAACTTGGTTGAAAATTTTACCAAAAGCATTATACAAACCTCAGTAAAATATATTACGCAAACAACTGGAAAAATCAAAGCACCAAATGTCCCTTGGTGGACACCTGAAGTTAAAAAGGCTATTACAAAAAAAAATCGTTTAGATTATTTAGAAAATACCCAACGATAGAAAATTTAATTGTATTTAAAAAAGCACGTGCAGAATCACGAAGAATTATCCTCGAGAGTAAACAATCCACATGGCAGAACTATATCAGTTCAATAAATTCGGAAACTTCAGCTACAGAGGTTTGGAAGAAAGTCAAAAGAATTACTGGCAAAATTCAAGATGACTAATTATGGGAGATAAAAGGATAGAAATTGAAGAGGAGATTGTTGAAGCTTTTGCAGAAAGCTTTATGTTAATCAGTAGTTCTGAAAAGTATACACGCGACTTTTTACAAATAAAAGCGGAATCTGAAAAGGAATTAGATTTCAATCAGTCTGACAACCATGACTATAACAAACCATTTTCCATGCAAGAGTTAGAAGATTCACTGTGTAAAACAGGAGACTCCTCGCCCGGCCCCAATAATATTCACTATGCGATGCTAAGACGCCTACCTGCAACACAGAAATGTATACTATTGAAAATTTACAATAATATCTATCCCTGACAATTAGAGACAAGCGATCATTATCCCGATTCCTAAACCTGGAAAAGACGCCACCAACGCTATAAATTATAGACCAATATCACTTAAATCCTGTAAAGTTATGGAGAAAATGGTAAATGACAGGCTGATGTGGTTGTTGGAATACAAGTCGCTGCTATCACCACACCAGATGGGCTTCTGCCGCTTTAATTCTACTATTGATGTACTAGCTTATATTGAAAACAACATACGCAATACTTTTCTCAACCGTCAACACATGATAGCAGTTTGTTTAGATTTGGAGAAAGCCTACGATCTTACATGGAGGTACCAAATTATTAGAAAACTGCACGAGTGGGGTTTAAAGGAAAACCCACCTTTATTCATTAAAAACTTTCTTTCAAATAGATCATTCAGAACAAGAATAGGAAACTGTACGTCCAAAGCATTCACTATGGAAAATGGAATTCCTCAAGGTTCCGTTCTAAGCTGCACACTCTTCTTGATTGCAGTAGATGACTTGGTAGCATCTGTTGAAGCACCAATTAGTGTTTGTATGTATGTAGACGATATCATAATATTTCACTCGGGTACAAGACTAAAGCAATTCATTTTTGCCACCTGAGAAACCAACACCACGATCCTACACTTCTAATGAAAGGCAACAGAATTCAATATCGAGATACCATAAAGATGTTAGGCGTAATTTTTGACAAAAGGTTGTACTTCAAAGAGCACTGACATTCTAGAATCAAAATGTAAGCAAAGGCTTAATATCATTCTATGTCTCTCGAACATTAACTGGGGCTCGGGCAGAGAATGTCTCCTTTGTTTTTATAGATCGTTTGTGATGTCGGCACACGATTACGGCTCTATCGTATACTCGTCGGCTCGACAAACGCATCTAAAAAAACTAGATAAAATACATGCGAGTGGCATTAGAATGTCCATTGGAGCCTTCCGAACAAGCCCACTACTCTCTATCTTTGCCGATGCAGGAATCCCCCCATTACATATAAAGCGAGAAATACTATTATGTAACTATTTATCGAAACTTATAGCTACTAGTAGAAGTTTAAATAGCCCATACCTGCAAGATCACAAAGCCCTGTTAGAATATAAGAATAGACGGACCACTAGCAGACCTGCCATTATAAGAGGGTTAGAGGCAATGGAAAAACTGGACGAAGAAAGTGTAATCCTTTACAAAAATGACATACCATCATTTCCACTTTGGGCAATATTTAATAAAAACGTGATACTAGATTTGAAAGAACTAAAAAGATGTGAAACTTCCCCATCCACTTATCGAATGCGTTTCAGAGAAATGGTCGATAAGTACAAAAACTATACATTCATTTACACAGATGGCTCTAAAACGAATAATGAAACTGGAAGCGCCATCTACGCAAACAATGAATCGTACACCTGGTCTCATGATACCACTAGTTAGCAATATAAAAGATCGCTTATACCACCTGAACTCCTCAAATTTTAAAATTCTATTCATGTGGATACCTGGTCATGTAGGCATAAATGGAAATGTCAAGGTTGATGAAGCCGCACAAATTACAACAAATAACAATCAAGTTGATGTAAATACTGTTCAACCTGCTGATTTGAAACGACACATAAGGAAAAAGATTATACAAAAGTGGGTACGATATGGGCAAATTCTAATACATTCCTAAGCAAAATTAAAAATGACACTAAACCATGGAGGAATCGTTATAATCTTAACAAAAAGGAGGAAGTTGTATACACAAGGTTACGCATAGGACATACTCGTATTACACTCCTAAATATATTGGGCAACACTGATCGTAGGATATGCAACTTGTGCCGTACACCATACTCAGTGCAGCATATGCCCTATGTATGAAAAAGAAAGAGAAGTGCTAAGTTTAGCTAAAGATATGGACAGAGTAATGAGTGACAATTACCAAAGCATTCATCAGCTAATAACCTTTTTAAAACATACTGATTTGTTTAAAGAAATTTAAATTCAAAATATAAATGGCGCAAGACCCCATCAGTCGATGCCATGAATACTGAAAAAAAAGTGATAATAATAATAATAACAGATTACTGAAAATAACTAGGATGGGAGAAAATGAAGTAGATGTAAGCCCACACGCTAGTTTAAACACTAGCAGGGGCGTTGTATTTTGCACAGACTTAATCAACTGCAGTATCGAAAAAATAAAAAAGCAACTTAAAATTCAGGGAATTGAATGCATAAAAATAAGAGCTGGTGGAGAATTAGTAGATTCAGCAAACCAAGTATTAACGTTTAACACGCCGAATCTGCCAAAAATAGTAAAAATTGCTTATTATAATATCGATGTAAGATTATACGTACCTGATCCATTGAGATGCTTTCGATGCCAGAAATTTGGCCACACATCATCGAGATGTGTAAGTCAACCTACATGTGTTTGCGGTAAAGCCCCTCACGAAGGTCGGAAATGTGAAGAACCACTGAAATGTGTGAACTGTGGTGGAGATAGTTCGTCCAGAGTAAGAACGTGCCCGGTTTACAGAGAAGAAGCTGCTATTCAGGAAATTAGAGCAAAAGCAACACGAAGCAAGGAAAAAGATAAGCGTATCCACATCAACTCAAGCCCGAGCAGCAGCGACGCCAGTTGAGATTGATGCTAACGACCTGATCAAACAATTGTTACCAAACCTCATTACCGCAATTAAATTAGCTTTAAGAGATGATGAAGAAAATGATAAACCAGAAGACAGGATGGCAAAAATACGTCAAAATCGGCTTGAAAAAATGGTAACAGTAAAGGAACCCAACACGCAGGTGTCTGTTTCGGACCGTACTCATTTTTTCAACTCTGGTAATGCATGTTCTTCTACTGAAGCAGAATCAGAGGTAATGGACTTTGCAAATGCCTTAGAGAAAAGAAAACGTGGGGAAAGTGGTACATCTGACACTGTCTCTCCCACACAGTCGCAATGCACAAGTCTGGAGTCTATCGACAAAGCTATTTTAAAAAAATTCAACATTAAAAAAGCCGAAGGCTGGCCTAAAGGGAAATTGAGGGGTAAAAAAAAGTCCTAGTGTCTTCAAGTGATTTATAGTCTGTGATATAGAAATATCTCATTTTTATTGTTTATTCTAGTTAGTTTATTTATTAAGTGCTGTGTTTTAAATTTTAAAATGTAGATGATACAAAACAACGAATAACAGTAACGGAGTTTCATCTTATGAATTGTCAATAAACACAGAATTGGGTAGAAAAAAGACTCCCGACAGTCAACGTCTGTATAAAATCATGCAATGGAACTGCAATAGTTTTTTCAAGAAATTACCAGAAATTGATGTTTTAGTGGCCAAATATATGCCCTTTTATATGTGCATTCAAGAATCAAAGATCCCAGATGTACGAAAAGCCAAATATAAAATTATAATTTCTTTTGTAAAGGTGCGCATGGTGGTATACGAACACATGGAGGTGTGGCAGTTCTTATAAGAGATGACTGCCGCGTCTCACAAATTCAATTAAACACTAACCTCCAAGCAGTGGCAGTAAAGGTAGAAGTACCGTTCAAACTAACAATTTGTTCTGTATATCTGCCCTCCCCTGATTGGATAACCCAAGATCTTACTGATTTGAAAGCTCAGCTGACGCATCCATTCGTACTGTTAGGAGATTTTAATGCGGAGAATGAGCTATGGGGATCTAGTAAAACAAATTGTTCTGGGCGTATGATAAGTGAGTTTTTGACTGATGACATTGTGGAGATCCTAAACACGGGTTCTCTAACATATTTTTCTGTTGCATCAGGAACTTTTTCATGTATAGATCTGTCAATATGTTCTTCTTCTCTACTGACATCCATCGAAAGGACGGTCGATCCCGATCTACATCACAACGACCATTTTCCCATATCGCTAAATCTCCTAGATTTCCCAGCCGACACGCTATGGTTGAATGAAAGGTGGCTAACCCATAAAGCAGACTGGGCCCGCTTCCAGGAATTGATGACATCCGCTGTCAAACAAGTAGGCAATTTATCAATCGAGGAATTAAGTGAATTAATTTTTCAGGCAGCAAATGGTTGTGTACCAACAAGAAATACCGGTTTAATAAAGAAGCAGTCAGTTCCTTGGTTGAGAGAGGAAGCTAAGCCGCAATAACAGAAAAGAAAAGAGCATTTCAGGTTCTTAAAAGACGCCCTACGTTAGATAACCTAATTGTTTTAGAAAAAAAGGGCATTTAGCAAAAAGAAACTCGTGGTATAAATACACGTCCTCTTTAACTAAAGATACTACAGCCAAAGAAGTCTGGGAAAAAATTAGGTCAATTAAAGGAGCATCTACACCTGCTCATCCGACAGTACTTAAAATAGGTATTCACGTAGTTTCTAATACTAAAGAAATTGCCAACGTCATCGCCGATCACTTCGCTCTGCCAACCAGGATATCAGTGACGCACTTATAAGTAACTTAACATTCACGACAACCGATAGTTTACCGTATAACAACTCGTTCAGCCTGAGAGAATTGGCACTTGTAATTACAAGATCCAGAAGTAGTGCCCCAGGTTCTGACAAGATGCATATAGACTTTATTAAACACCTACCAGAAGAAGCCAAACTTATTCTTATGAATGCCCTTAACGTCATCTGGCATAACGGTACTTTTCCGGAATTATAGTTTCTCTTCCTAAAATCAACAACCCCTCAGAACCGTCCCACTACAGACCAGTGTCGCTTACTAGTTGCATCGGTAAGCTCTTGGAACATAATGGTCAATTATCGATTGATGTGGTTACTTGAAGAGCGTGATCTTTTATCTCCTTACCAATTTGGATTTAGGAGAAGTCGGTCCACCACGAATGCCATAGTTTTCATCGAAAATGTAATTAATAACTCTTTTCTCCATTGCCTCCATGATCTGCCATCTTCCTTGATTTAAAAAGTTCTTTTAACACAGTACGGCACACGCACATCTTCCATCAGCTCTACGAGTGGGGATTTAAAGGGAATCTGCCAACTTACTTAGAAAGATTTTTTTTATGATTGTGGACCTGAATAGGCTAAATTTGGCCTATCGTGCTAAAGCAGTCAGGAACACTTAGGAGGATGGATGGAGGGATAATGAATTGCCAATAGATACCTATGAACAGCTACCCCAAATTTTTTCATATCATAAGTGAGAGGAAAACAGGAACTAGGGAGATCATTCCAGAGTTTGGAAGCGGTGTAGAAAAATGTGGATTGCGCCCGTTTGGTATGACTTGTACTGCATACTGATGATGTGAATGAGCGAACCGAGTGTTTCTCGCGAAGATAGCCCAAGATGGTATTCAAAGAATATAATTCAGCAGCACAATAGCCGTTGTAAAAACGATAATACAAAGAAAGAACTGAAACCATCCTTCTATGCTCAAGGGACTGTATGTTTGAAGTTAAGGATGGGTCATTTATAAGCCTAATCGCTCCCTTTTGAATACGATCAACGATAACGAGAGCGTATTGGGGAGTACTAACCCAGAGGTGAGAATTATATTCCAGATGAGGCCGAATTTGGGCCTTATATAGCAGAAGGAGTTGTCGAGAGGTAAAGTACTGCTTAGATCTGTACAAAAAGCCGATTTTACGAGCAGCTGTTTTGGTAGCTGACAGAAGATGGTCAACCCATGAGGGATTCGAAGATACAGTCATACCCAACAGAGCAATCGATTCTGAAAACTTAAGGACTGAGCCATTCATACTTACAACAGGAAATGATCGATCTTTTTGGCGGACACAAGGCAACACTGAGTTTTGTTAGCATTAAATTTAACTAGATTCTTGCTTCCCCATTCGAGAATACGTTGAATGTCTTTGTTGATTGAGTTTGCCATTTCAGCTTTAATTTCTTGATTTGACATAGAAGGTGGATTATCACTATAAGTAGATTGAGATGAACTACAGTGAAGAGTGCTATCATCATCAAAGCAATGGATGGGGTTAGTTGTTGAAGAAATAAGGTCATTTATGTACAGCAGAAAAGTGTAGGCGCTATAACGGATCCATGTGGTACGCCCGCGTTAATTCTAACTTCTTTTGAAAAAAAGCCGTCAACTGCGACACGTATTCGTCTTTTATCAAGGAAACTAGAAACCCAGTTGACGAGCGTATCATTTAACCCAAACGAGGTGAGTTTGGCAAGTAAACACTTATGTCAAACTTGGTCAAATGCCTCTAATGGCACTATGCGTGTAAGGGTTGGTAAATAGGTCTCAGATATTCGCCTTCTCAAAAATGGTATGCCACAAGGATTACCTTTGAGTGCTACGTTACTTCTTATAGCAGTCTATACCGTATTTGCTATCTTTCCTTCCTCGATTTGTTACTGTGCTTACGCTGACGATATTGTACTGTTTGAGGTGAGTGGATCAGTCGATGTTATCAAAATGAAACACTGCAGAGGGGTCTTGTACAGATTGCAGAGGCTCTAAAGAAACGTAACGTAGATCTATGCATTTGTACAGAAAACGCTCGACCTGCATAGAAACACCGCGATTTACCGTGGACGACAATTTAATTGAAAACGTAGGTGAAGTTAAATATCTGGGAATTCGATTAGATCAGAAACTTACGTGTGACGAACTCACAGTTTCATGTAAGAGAAACCATAACATTTTAAAATATCTCGCACATACGCGGTGGGGATCAAACCGAGAAGTGCTTCTACGAATACACAAGACTCGGGTAATGAGCAGATTGGAGTACGGATGTGTAGCATGTTCTTCTGCAAAAAAAGTCGTTTAACACCTTTAGACTCCATATACAATCAAGGTATAAAGTATGCTACTGGTGCGTTGAAGTCATGTCCGGCCATGTCGCTTTATGCTGATTCTGGATTGGAGCGCCTTTATCTTCGTCGCACAAAGATCACTGCGTTATATAGACTGAATCTGCATAGATGCAGAAAACATAAAATTTTGTCCATCTATCAGAAGAATATATTTCAAGATAGATATAGGATGGAACCAACACGTCATAGATCCTCATCGTTTCGGTCATCAATTATAGTGGAGGAACTAAACATACCCGAGAAGGAAATATATTTACCGTGTTACCGTAAATTTGAACCCTGGTTGCCTAATATTCTACACGTTAATATAGGTCTATTACAAATGAGTAAAGACCCTTCACCGGAAACAATAAAGAGGTTTATCGCTGAAATTATCTATAGATTCATCGGGTATCAGTTAATGTTTACCAATGGGTCCAAGACCCATAATTCAACGGGATCTGCTGTTAAGCATGGTAGTTTCGTAAAGAAACTTAAGCCTATACCTTCTTCTGCGAAGCGTATGCTACATTAACAGCGCTTAATATGCACAGACTCGTTGTCAGTTCTGTCGACTATACAAGCACCATTCACTCAGGACAAAATTATTTCCGACATACTTATAGCAAGTAGACTGTTAAAACAACTAAAAAAGCAGGTCATTTTCATGTGGGTCTCCAATTATGTTGGCATCACAGGCAACGAGGAAGTTAACACTTTAGCCAAAGAAGCAGTTATATGACTTGACGTTGAGGTTGTTAGCATCTGCAATCTAAGCGACGTTAAAATGTATTGTAAAGAAAATATCAGAAGACTGTTTCAAGCTGCATGGGAGAGGCATCATACTTACCTGCGAACATTTCAACCTCTCGTTAGACACTCCAGGTATAGTAAGAACCTTATACGAAAAGAGCAATCGGTGCAATGTAGATTTAGATCGCGTCAGACAAAGCTGGCCAACGGCTATGTAATGCCCGAAATATTTTGATCATCAGAAAATTCGTTACAAAGAGAATGCGGACATATCTGATGAAAAATACTGATATTTTTAAAGACAAGACAAAATATAATAAAGTTGTTATAAATGTACAATCAGATGCGGCTAATGACCACAGAAGTTGATGCCGCTAATAATAATCAAAAGCAAAAGTTTCGTGAATATAAAAACTAAATATAAAACATGTAAAATCAAATTGATTCAGTATTGCAAGCGTTTTCTAACTGTGGTCTCATATTAGTGAGTTGATCGGCCTATTTCCACAGTTTTTATTTTTATAGCGCGGCCTTTCGGAAGCGGACTCTGCTTCCGTCATCAGACTTGAAAAGAACTGATTTCGCACTTGAGTCGAATTCATTTACTGTGATTTTTTCCTAAGCACTTAACTACTCTCCGATTTGAACTTGATACCTTTCACTTACTAATCTGGGACCTTAACCGCTGAGTCACTGAGTAATCCGATATATATTTTCTTCCCCTTAGTTTTTTTTTATGATCTGGAAACAAAAAATAGTCACTGGGGGCTAAATCTGGACGATAAGGTGGATGATCCATTTCTACAAAGCCACATTTAGCAACGCCAGCTTTCGAAAGTCTTCACTTATGGGCTGGTGCGTTATCATGAAGCAGCAGGACACTTCGCGTTAGTTTTCCGCGTCTTTTCACTTTAATAACATCTCTGAGGCGATGCATTAAGCTTGCATAATACTCTCCTGTGATTGTACCACCCTTCTTCAGATAATCAATCATAAAAATTCCTTGGCAATCCCAAAAAACGGTTGCCATCATTTTTCCTACAGAAGGGGTGGCTTTAAACTTTTTGGGAGGACTGGAACCCCTAATATGCCACTGCATCGACTCTTGCTTTGACTCAGGATCAAAATGATGGACCCACGTTTCATCTCCGATGATAAGTCTCCACAAAGCCCCAAAATTTCTTCACACTTATCCACCCGAGAAAGCATTTGAAAAGGCGTAATCATTCGTGGAACCCGTCTCGCACTGACCATTGTCATGCCAAGGTAATCGTGTAAAATTCTGAAAACTGTGGTTTCTGGAACTCCTAATAAAGACGCTAATTGTCGCTTCTTTAATCTTGCATCTTTCAATACCAAACACTTGGTTTTTTCAATAACATCCGAAGTGGTCATGTCAACAGGACGACCTGGACGGGGATTCTCTCTCTCTCTCCCTCCCTCTCTCGTCTCACGTTTTAAGTTAGGTCAGTGTCTTTCAACCTGTCGGTTGCGACCCCCAGGGGGTCGCCAAGTGTTGCTTGGGGGGTCGCGTCCGCAAGCCAGGTAAAAGGTAAAAGAGGTTTGTAAATCATATATTGCAATAAAAGTACATTATAATTATCAGTGAGAAGGCTGTGCCTGTTTATTTTTTATTAAATTGTAAAAGCGTGGTTGTATTTTTGAGACGTTAACAATTAAATCATTTTCTAATTGAAGCCCATTTCTCTTCTTAGATTTTATATTCACCATTGAAGAGAACGTTAATTCAGCTTTTAGTCCCAGACATCGTGTCAATACCTTTCCTTTGGACAGCCATTTCACCTCTGCGTGATAAAGGAGATTTTGATGGAGCGAACCCATGTCTTCACAAATGATTCTAAACAGCCGAGTTTGCAAGGCTTTGCCTTTAATATAGTTCAGAACTTTAATCACCTCTTTCAGCACACCATTTAAATCAGAAGGTAAAACCTGGGCTGCCAGAGCTTGTCGATGAAGAAAGCATTGTATCCATGAAACGTTTGGCATTATTAATTTTAATTTTGCAACGAGTATGCTTTTATTGTCAGTCATAGCTTTAGCGCCATCGCTACAAATAGCGATACATTTTGTCCAATCAATCTCGTACTTGTGACAGCTTTCTAAAAGCATGTCGTACAAACACTGGCCAGTAGTGTTCACAGGAAGTGCTTTGCAAAATAAAATGTCTTCCATGATGTTTTTATTTGCTACAAAGCGGACAAATATTACAAATTGCGCACAATGTGAAACATCAGTAGATTCATCTAATTGCAAAGCAAAATGTGGACTCTTCTTTAATTTTTCGACTAATTGTTCTCGAATATCACCAGTCATGTCGCTTATTCTGCGCTCAACGGTATTATCTGAAAGTGGTATGCTTTTAAGCTTGTTTGCCTCCTGCTTACCCAACATAATTTCAACCATATCCAAAGCTGCAGGCAAAATAAGATTCTCAGTAACTGTATGCGGTTTCTCTGATTTGGCGACTCGGTATGCTACTTGGTAACTGGCTAATAACGTTTTCTCGTGGACACTGGATACCTATAAAATAAATATTAAAAAATATTAAATAAATGGATTTTAGAGTAATCATGGTAGCACAGTTCAATTTTGAAAACAGGAAATATCAAATAACATTAGTGTTAAATGTGTTGTAATAGTTGTATTTTTACGTACGTTTCGGGAATGTACTATTATTCCCTTCTTCAGAAAATAATTGATACATTTCCACTATTTTTAATCCATTGTCGTTTTAAATAGTAGAAATGTATCAATTATTTTATTTCTAAAAGTTTAATTTAATTTTATTTGACGACGTCATCTTATGGTTAAAAATATATAAAAATGATTTGTTTCGTAAGTTAATTAGAAATACCTTTATACCTCTAATTTTAAGAATTTGCCTTTGTAGGTTTGTACTTCATATACTTAGTTTTTTAATAATTATAATATTTTCTGAAGAAGGGAATAATGGTACATTCCCGAAACGTACGTAAAAATACAACTATTACAACACATTTTACGCTAATGTTATTTGATACTCCTTGTTTTCAATGTTGAACTATGCTACCATGGTTACTCTAAAATCCATTTATTTAATCCTAGTGTAATTCTTACAGTTCATGAAACCTTTATCATAATTAAAAAATATTGTTAAGTAAATCAGCCAAACAAATCAAATAAATCCATTTGCTGTTTGTATTAATTTTTTTACCTGAATTATAGTAGTTTGCTGCTGGTTAAGAGTTATCAGCTTTCGTTCGAAGAAATCCAACGGTTTATCGGCTTCTTTGGGACGTTTAGTTGAGAGGTGACGCATAAGCTTTGATGGTTTCATACTTTCCGCTGATAATACTCCACAGCCAATTACACACTGAGGTTTATCATTCAACACTGTAAAACCATATTTCAGGTAATCGTCATCATAAAGTCTTTTTTTTTTTCAATTTTGAATCCATTTGTACCAGACGTGGAGGGCTGCGCAGGTATTTTGAGGAACATCCATTTTATGCTTGCTCGCTAAGAAACTCGTCCTTACTCGCTAGCTTACTCGGCCGTACTGCGGCCGCTGACCCCCACTCCGCTTCTCACATACCGTGTCGCCACACCGCGGCAAAGAATATCATGCAACCCGTTGGAAACTTGGAAATATCTGCTGAATTCGCTGGAATGCGGTTCCCCCCGCGCTGCTCATGTGTTCGACTGTTGCCGACATTTTGTTGGCCAAGCACGTTGATCGCGTCATTTGATCAGATCCGAAGATATTTTTTATTATACACAGCAGCAGTTAGCCTCAATTGAAAGAATATTAAATACGTCGTTTTTTAAATCAGTGACATAATTTTATTATAATGCACCTGGAGGGTCGCCAGAATTTTGTTACTTGTAAAGGGGTCGCGCATCGAAAAAGTTGAAAAACACTGGGTTAGGTCAATACACGTACAATATTAGGTTAGATTAATAAACGTACGGTTTAGGTTAGGTCACCGTGCGTTTATTAATCTGACCTAACATAAACAAATTAAATTTAATGAAATAAGCTTGAATTAGTCGAGAGATATTAAAGAAAATGCGATTAAGATACACATAAGGTCAGATTTCTTAATTTATTACTATCTGCGTGCACTTTGAATCAGCCTTTATCTAATCTGAATAAACCTTTATGTGAGCTAACAAACACAAAATCATACTAAGTTCTTCGTCCAATTTTAATTGTTTTTAAAATCAATCTTGAAAATCTCTCATCACCATCAGGGTCCGCTCCAGAGGGCGGACAACCCGGACATTTGTCCGGGGCGGAAAATCAAAGGGCCTTGTAAATTATTTTGTTTAAGTTTTAGAGCACTATAATCAATGGGTATGATTAAAGACATTCAATTAATTAAATAAACAAATAACATAAGTAGCACAATTAAATATAATTGACCTTTTTTGTTTCTTTATTATATATATATTTAACAAATAAATGAAAAAGTTCTGAGTTTAGACAGTTGCAATTATTTTTCACAATTTGTAGTGGGAAGCGTTTTGACTATAAATAGAAGTCGCCTAGTCTTGTTAAATATATCACAAAGCAAGTGGTTGCTTTGAGAAATATATTCACTGACCATTTATAGTAAGATTACCTCTATCAACTATTAGTAGAATTAATCTTATTTATAGTAACCCTGTTGACAATGCATTGGGACGGAAATCGTTATGTGAACTACATGACGTAATTCCATTTTCTGCGCGAGAAAATAAGTGCGGAAAAAAACAGTGCCGGTGCATATAAGGTTTATAATATATACACTATCGTTATAACAACAATTCTTACCTTACGTAGCAAATAAATTATTGTTTGTAGCCTTAAAAGACTCTGATTATTATAAATCGATCAAAACAAGCAAATACAACAATAATCACAAAAACTTCGTACGCGCGAAAACAAACTAAGTTTGTCAAATTATTGTACTCCCCTACAATTTTAAAAATGAGATCGTCCGAACGAATATTGGTATCTGCGCATTATGACGTCATGTAGTTCTCATAAAAATTTTACACTATCACTTCATTTTTGCAACCGAACTAGTCTCGGTTTGCACGTCGCACCGGACCGGATACAAGGCTTTTTAGAGACTAAAACATAGTGCTAAAGAAAAACGTTTACAGCATCGTATACATGAAGAGAGTGTTAAAATTTAATAAGATTTTAAATAACCGGCTTCGTCGGATTTTAAAACCGGCAGTGGCTCAGCGGCGCGCATGTTTGAGAAAACCTGATAAACGGCGGCGCATGTCTAATGCGCTTGTCTTTACGGAACGGTTCGCGGATCTATTTTATGTTCAGTTCTTTTGCTCAGGACGATTTCAAAGCACTCTTGCACTTATAGTTTACTTATCGCAACTCGTCAACCGTTTGTCCGTTTTTATTATTCGACAAAAATGTAAGTATGTATTATATTTCATAATTTAATTACTTTATACAATGATGTTTTTTATTATTAAGTCTCAGTGGTGTAAACGTAACTGAGTCAATTTAGAAGTGATCAATTGGAAAGCGATTTCAACTTTTGTCTTGCTGTTGCCACTTATAACTACCAGTACCTACCTACTACTATTGCTACTTACTTGATGTAAGTTTCTATTTCATTTAATTACTTTTTGTAATTAGGTATCAGGTAATTTATTTTAATTCATTTATTGGCGTCCAGATTAAGTAATTTTGAGCTCAGAACAATGTCACCTGAAAGTATGCAGGCTTTCTCGAAAACATATATACATATTTCAATGACAGATTCTCCGAGTGGAAATATGGAGAAAAATGTCTCTAATGGTATATGACCAGCTCCTCGCTCCTGTAGTAATACGATGCTGAAAAATTTGCGACTTTTTAACAAATTTTTTAAACATATTTTTACTGTTTCGTACCAGAGGGATGAAATTTTTCGCACAAAACATGAAAGTTTTACTGATTCCAGAATCAGTGGTTCATAATAAAATTCAAAAGTCTGTTGTATTTTTTTTGTTAAAATTAAAAAAAAATACTTGTTTTTTGGGGAGGATAAATCTTCACGTTCAATTTTTATTATTATATTTGTTTAATTTAAGATATCTCAATCTGTTTAAGAATGTCTGCTGATGGAAGAAGAAAACTATCTGGTTACCAATATGAAAGACGCAGGATGGAAAAGGAAACCGAAAGGCAAAAACAAGCTGACGCTTTAAAGAACTATTTTCAGAGTTCGTCTGGTAGTACCAAAAGTAAAAAGGAGACAAAAAATCGGAATTGTCAGGGAGTGATGACGACCAAAGTCTAGACGATATTTCGGAATCAACAGGAACTGGCACAATTCCGCCACCAAGTACTATAAAAATTGGCAGTAACCTGGCACTTACGGACAGCGCTCTGCAAAGTTTAAGCACAGATCCAGCATTGTGGCCAACAATTTCAGGAGAGGGCGAAAGAAGTTTCTTGGTAAAACAAGGTCCATATAAACCATTGCACAATTACAAATTCCCTTCCGATGACTCTGGTTGAAAATTTAGTGCACATTATTATACTCGAATTTTAAGCAATGGAGAGCAAGTTGCAAGAGATTGGCTAGTGTACTCTATTTCAAAAAACTGTATATACTGCTTTTGCTACAAAATTTTCTGTCGTGTGATCAGTTCCCTTTCAAAATAAGGTTTTAAAAGTTGGAAACACCTCGTTAAATCATTAAAAGACCATGAAATTTCTAAAAACCACATCCAGGCCCAAAAATCATGGCTAAAACTGAGTCAAAAATTAAAGTATTGTACAACTATAGATACGGCTGCACAAAAAATTTGATCCCATTATGAAAGAGCACGTGCGCAGAGTACTCAAAAAAGAGGAGAGTAAAGCTCACTATCTCAGGAAAAATATACAAAGCAAGATAATAGACCTGCTGCATCAAAGCGTGAAATCATATCATTAATGATATAAAAAAAAGCCAAATACTATTCCATAATTTTAGATTGTACTCCTGACATTAGTAAGGTGAGCAAATGACTCTTGTAATCAGATATGTTTCAATTAATAAATTGGATTGCAATGAAGCTGAAATAAAAATTAACGAAAGTTTTTTGTGCTTGCTTCCAGTTGAAAGATCCACAGGGAAACAACTGTCTGAAATTATAATTGGAGAACTTAATGCTTTGGGTTTAAATTTGTAGGATATTAGAGGACAAGGATATGATAACGGGTCCAATATGAGGGGCGATAAAGCAGGAGTGCAATCTCGAATTAAAAGTTTAAATTCGCGTGCATTCTACGTCCCGTGTAGTAGCCACTCTCTCAATTTAGTGGTTAATGATATGGCAAAGGCATCCTTAGAAGCCGCTAATTTCTTCAATATGGTCAAAAAATATATTTATTTTTTTTGGTATCTGCTTTTCGATGGCCAATACTTCTAAAACATGTCCAAGGATTTTTAACATTAAAACCATTGAGTGACACTAGATGGGAGAGTAGGATAGAGGCCTTAAGGCCTTTAAGATTTCGTATGGGAGGGGTTTATGACGCTTTGTTAAGTATTTATGCAAACCAAGTAATCGATAATTTAATAAGAGATGAAGGTTCGGGTTCATTAAATTGTATTAAACAGTTTAAATTTTTGTGTTCAATAGTTATTTAGTATAAAATATTAAATTGTATTAATCCAATAAGCAAACCGATGCAAACAAAAGATTTTGATTTAGCATCTGCACTTGATCCTCTAAAAAACTGCAAAACATTCTTTAAGGATTTAAGATCGGATAAAGCTTTCAATGAAACTATTGTTGATGCAAGAGAATTGGCTGATGAAATTGACGTTGAATGTAATTTTGAATCAACAATACCACGACATCGCGTAAGAAGAAAGAAAACCAACTTCCCATATGAAGCACGAGATGATCCTATTGAAGATCCCAAGAAAAATATAAGATAGATTTTTTTTTATTTTACAATTTATCAAGCACTAAATGCACTAGATGCTAGATTTGAACATCTTAGTCACCATAGTAACAGTTTTCAATTCTTATATAATATATACGATTTAAAAACCATGCCTAAAGAAACGGTATTAAAACACTGCAGGGATTTGGAACTTATTTTAACTGATGGCGAGTCTGTTGACATTAATGGAATGGAATTAGCAGAGGAAATATCTGCCGTTTCTGCGCTTTTGGGAAAAAAAGACACCGTAAGCAATGCACTGAAATTAATAAAAATGTTAAATTTTGCTCCAAACCTTAGTGTTGCCTTAAGAATATTGCTCACTATAGCAGTAACTGTAGCGACTGGGGAAAGGAGTTTCTCTAAATTAAAGTTAATTAAGAACTTCTTATATTCCACTACAACTCAAAATCGTCTTAACGGTTTGGCTATTTTGGCAATTGAGCATGAAATTGCTGATCAAATAAAACAAATAATAAGAGTTTGCAGAACTGAAAGTGAGAAAAACAAAGTTTTTTGTGAGTTTAGCGTAGTTAATGTTACTTTAGTTTATTTTTGTATATGTTATATGTTTTGTTTGTTTCATTATTTCTACTGTTTTGTATTACTTGACTGTTTTAATGTTTTTCAAATCTAAAATCAATTTATTTTTATCTATTCATTGAACGTAATATATATATATATATATATATATATATATATATATATATATATATATATATATATATATATATATATATACAGTGCGTTCAATATAATCGGACACTCAATAACTCTTTTGTATTGCGTTTCACAAGAAAGTGTTTAAATAGTTTTTTATTCATTCACAAATACTCTATTAAGTGCTTGGTTTAGATAATTTTTTAAGCTTCCGGTTTGACCGGAAGCGCACATAATTTTATTTTTTTAAATCACACTGTATATATATTTTTGCATTGCTTATTTTTTTCTCAATACATACGTATAAAATTCTTATAGGGTTTTATAAAAAAAAAATTAAAGAAAAATGCCATCGAAAGTTTTTCAATTTTATTATACGATTAGAAGAATCAAACAAAACCGTAGGCAGCGTACGTCAACAAAATCGCATCGCAATTGTTTTTTTCGTTTATTGCAATTGACAATCAGATAAAAGTTTAATATGATTTCAATCGAAATAATTGTTTAAAATGAATAACAGTGAAAAAGTTGACCTGTTGTTAATTTTCGGTGAATGTAAACGTAATTCTCGACGAGCAGTAGAATTATACGTACAAAGATATCCCAATAGATACCATCCTTCCGAAAGTTACATACGAAAAATTGAACAATCGCTTAGAATGCGTGGAACATTACCAGGAGTAAATTATCAGAATTTAGAACAACAAAGAAATGTTTTGACCGAAGATATTGAAGTACAAATATTGGGTTATTTTAGAGTAAATCCACAATCATCTATTAGACATGTAGCGCAAGAAGTAGGTGTATCAGTTGGCTCAATTCACAGGACATTAAAAAAATTCAAAATGCTGCCGTATAAAGTCGATTTGGTTCAACACTTGCGGCCTCAAGACTCTGATCGGAGATTAACTTTGATTGCATGGATAGTTGAGCAATGTGATCACAATTCATTATTTTTAGATCATATTTTATGGACAGATGAATCCAAGTTTACAAATAATGGATAATAAACAAAACAATCGTTATTGGTCTGACGAAAATCCTCATTGGTCAATGGAAACTAACCATCAAACCGTATGGGTACTAATGTTTGGTGCGGTTTAATTGGAAACCAATTACTAGGGCCTTATTTCTATGATGGTAATCTAAACGCCAATAGGTATCTTGAATTTTTAGATAACGTGCTACCAACAATGTCCGATTAGTTTCCTCTGCTTCTGCGACAACAATTGTATTTCCAGCAAGATGGAGCTCCAGCTCACAACGCGTTGATCGTAAAAAAATATCTTAACCAAACGTTCAATGAACGATGGATAGGAACTAACGGCCCGGTAGAATGGCCTGCGAGATCACCGGATCTTACACCGTTAGACTTTTTCTTGTGGGGTCATTTAAAAACAGTGGTGTATGCCGATCCACCTTTAAATGTTATAGACTTAAAGAATAAAATTACAGTTGTATGTGTTAATTTAACTACGAAGCAAATCAAAAAGCAACTAACCATCAACTCAGGCGACGATTAGAAGCATGTCTAGAACAGAATGGTGGCAACTTTGAACAATTTATTCGCTAATTATAACTGATTTTGTTTAATTTTTCTAATCATATAATAAAATTGAAATACTTTCGTTGGCATTTTTCTCTAATTTTGTTTTATAAAACCCTAGAATAATTTTATACGTATGTATTGAGAAAAAAATAGGCAATGCAAAAATGCAAAAATATATATATATATATATATATATATATATATATATATACAGTGTGATTTAAAAAAATAAAATTATGTGCGCTTCCGGTCAAACCGGAAGCTTAAAAAATTATCTAAACCAAGCACTTAATAGAGAATAAAAAACTATTTAAACACTTTCTTATGAAACGCAATACAAAAGAGTTATTGAGTGCGTCCGATTATATTGAACGCACTGTATATACAGGGTTAGTCACGCTCAACGGGACGGAATCTAGCGGTAAAACGGTAAATGATATCAAAAAATCGTTTGACACAAGTATGTAGATCTATTTGGTCTACAAATTAAAATTAGTGTGGAATATACAGGGTTACTCAAAAAAGTTACATATCAAAGTTATGTTTTTAAATGGATCACCCTGTATTTTATTACTTTTGAATCCTACTTTAAAAATAATATGTATTTATTCAAGTAACCCTATATCTAAGTTTGATAGTTTTCGAGTTATTCAATTGTTTCTAAAAATGTAGAGTAATTGAAAAATTTAATTACAACAACAGAAATTTTTAATAAATTTGCTTTTAGATTTCGATTCTACACTTCTTGGACTGTCTATCAGAATAATTACAATAGTAAAATAATATGCAGGGTGTTCCTAACTTCAACTTTGATTTTCTCCAAGTATTTGGTGCTATTACTTTGTTATTTTAAATGGAACACCCTGTATTTTATTTCTTTATGAGAAGGAAATTTAATACTCTTTCAAACTAATATAGGATTTCCTATCCCAATTTTCAGTATTTTCGAGATATTTCCATTATTTTACCAGTATGCATAAATATTGATGGTTTTATAGTAAATACTGGCAAGATGGCCTTGAAATATAAAACAAATAAATTGACAATATTATAATTTTACAAACTAAACAATAAAACGAATAACAATTAACATAATTACAACATTAAAATCACTCTACTAAACTCATTTTATAATAAATGTTCAATGTGATGTCCATTTTGTTGAATACACAGCATTATCCTCTTTTCAAATGAGCGTTATTTAGCATTTGGGGTGTGATTGTCGCGAATGCTTCTCTAATGCGTATTTTCATGTTTTCAGAGGTAGTTGACAATGTGTACACAAGAGTTTTGATGTATCCCCAGAAAAAAGTCCATTGTTGTTAAGTCGGAGACCTAGCAGGCCAATTGCTAGGACTTCCTCGACCTAACATATCTTCAAATGTCCGGTCTAAATATTCCTGACATTCCTTGAAAATGTGGTGGCGCACCATCTAATTGTAGCCACATTTTTGCCTCACATCTAAAGGAATATCTTCTAGGAGGTCCAAAATTCGTTTTCCAAAAATCTTAAAATTCTCTTCCATTCAAATGGCCATTAAAAAATATGGCCCTACTACATGTTTTCCTATTAGTCCCCGTATACGTTTAGGGACCAACGATTTTGTCGATCTATTGTTTTAAATTGATGAGGATTCTCAGTGGCGTAATAGTGAAAATTATGCCTATTAACCAGTCCATTATTGTGAAATGTAGCTTCGTCAGTGAATAACAAATTATCATAAAATATTGATCTTCTACCGTATGGTCGAGAAACCATAGACAAAATTCCAGTCGTTGAAAATCCACTCCATACAAATGCTGATGCATTTGTATATGATACGATGATAGTTATGTTTTCTTATTATTCTACTTACGCTGGATTGACTTATATTGAGTTCTCGAGAAATAATTGTAGAAGTGTTATTGCGATTTTCAATTACAGATCGCAAAACTGCTAGTTGTAAATCTTCATTTTCCGTTACGTGCTTTGCTATTTCTCGTGTTTTATATTCAACACTGCCAGTTTCAATAAATCGGTTTAAAAGTCTCTCAAACACTTCTTTACGAGGATGGTCTTTTTGAGGATATCTTTCAGCATAAACACGTGATGCTAATAAGCAATTTTGAAAACATTCACCTAATATAAAAATCATATTTACTCGATCTTCAATTGGGTATTCTTTCATTGTATTAATTATGTTAAATTGTAAAATCAACACTAAATAAGTTTTTACTATCTGACATAAGAAAATGTTTTATTTGTTAATTTTCTCAAAGCCTACTTAGAGTTTATCATAAAATCTTCAACATTTACGCATACTGATAAAATAATGCAAATAATTTGGAAATAAAGAAAATTCGGATAGGGAAAATAATATTAAATTTTCGTTTTCATGCAGGGATAAAATACAGGGTGTTCCATTTAATAATAACACTAAAAACTTGATGCACATCAAAGTTAAAGTTTGGAACATACAATTTTACTTATTTTATTAGAAAGTTCAAGGAGCGAATTACTCAAAAAGTCTGTATTAAGTTGCAATTAACTTTTTTGTTAACTACAGTTTTAGAAAAATTGAATAATTCGTAAAGTATGAAATTTGAGTATACGGTGACCTAAATAAATACGTTAGTTTTTAAGGACAATTAAAAATGTAACAAAGTTCAGATTCATTTAAAAAATACTTCTTTAATATGTAAAATTTCAAATTATAAATTTTAATTTATTTTCTTTTGTATTCAAGGCTATCTTGTCAGTATTTGCTATAAAACCATCAATATTTATGCATACGGGTAAAATAATGGAAATATCTCGGAAAATACTGAAAATTGGGATAGGGAATCCTATATTAGTTTGAAAGAGTATTAAATTTCCCTTCTCATAAAGAAATAAAATACAGGGTGTTCCATTTAAAATAACAAAGTAATAGCACCAAATACTTGGAGAAAATCAAAGTTGAAGTTAGGAACACCCTGCATATTATTTTACTATTGTAATTATTCTGATAGACAGTCCAAGAAGTGTAGAATCGAAATCTAAAAGCAAATTAATTAAAAAATTTCTGTTAAGTTGTAATTAATTTTTCAATTACTCTACATTTTAGAAACAATTGAATAACTCGAAAACTATCAAACTTAGATATAGGGTTACTTGAATAAATACATATTATTTTTTAAAGTAGGATTCAAAAAAGTAATAAAATACAGGGTGATCCATTTAAAAAAACATAACTTTGATATGTAACTTTTTTTTGAGTAACCCTGTATATTCCACTAATTTTAATTTGTAGACCAAATAGACCTACATACTTGTGTCAAACGATTTTTGATATCATTTACCGTTTTACCGTTAGGTTTTGTCCCGTTGAGCGTGACTAACCCTGTATATATATATATATATATATATATATATATATATATATATATATATATATATATATATATTATCATTTAGTATATGTTTATTTGGGTTGGGGGAGGGCATTTCATCTGTTTGTCCGTGGCGTAAATGCTAGAGCGGCGCTGTCACCATTAAATTGTGAAGATGATATTTTATATTTATTCTATATTTTATATCCAGCATATATTTACCGTTACCTTAAAATCACCTGCTAATTTAACAGTACCATAACTTTTAGGAACTGGCACTAATAGAAATTTCCCGCCACCCATATAAATTGGCGAAAGAACACCATTTTTTGTGAAATTATCATTAATTAAACTCGGAGACATATGATTTTTGTCAGTTAAGATATGTGAAGCTGGTTTTTGCAAAATTGTGTTTGATAAATGTTTGAGGCTTAATAATTCATTATAAAAATTTTTGTATGAATTATTAAGTCGAAAGCATTAATCATTTAGCAAAATTAAAAAAAAAAGTAGCTTGTCACATTTTGACCGACAAAATGAGACTTCAATATAACCACGAGGTTTAATTGAGCTACTACGCAAAAGTAAATCCATTTTTGTTAAAAATTTATAATAAATTGAATATTATTACTACTCACACGCCAGAACCAGAATCAATTTGCATAACAACTTCGTTATAGTTAGAAAAACATTAATATAAATAGGTTTACGATTAAGAAATTTGATATTGATATCAACTACCTACTTCATCTTCTATTTTTACAGTTTGATTTTTAATCATGTTTCTGACCAAACTTTAGAAAGATACTCAACTTTATTACAAATATTACAAGTGTAATTTAAATATTTAATACAATATTAATTTAATACAATATTAAGTAAAATAAATTTCGGTATAGGATCTCAGATGTGAACTGATCATTTTAAAATTCCATTATTATAGTCAATATTTGGAAATACTGACTATAATAATGGAATTTTACTTGATGTATTTCATACAAAGTGGGTCAAATTAATTTTTGCTGCTTTAAATATTTACTTTTATTTACCATTATGAAAACGCGCATAACATTACATTTCCAACATTCCCAGTGACTTATTAACGTTATATCGAATTGAGTGTCCCCACTTTAGATAAATGCCTTTTTTCACGATTATTTTTCAAAACGTTAACGCCTTGATTATCTTCATGAACGCTTCTTTATTCAGTGCTAATTCCAGCCACTTATCTAACCGTATAAAATGCTTTATTTGTTTTAAGTTTATTAATAAAAATGAATAGTTTTCATTTTTCCCATTTAGCCCAGTCTTATTTTGTACTTGCAAAATAAGGATGGGGGTTCGTTATTAAGGCCCTCAACACTCTGAACAAATAGATTAAAAGTTTATATACCTTTGTTTCCTATTTTTCTTTATAAATGTAATGCTGATAATTTAAACTACTTAACTAAGATAAACAAACATATTTACAGGTGGATTCTCCTTTTCGGGTTGCTCCTGGGAGGAGGTTAGGTGGTCCTCTGGAGTTTCTGCAATGTAATATTAATAGAAGTTGGTTTTGACTTTCTATCTAAGTCCTTTGACTGGTTTAAATTTACTTGTTTAACTATCGAAATAAAATAAATAATTTTACCTGAATTCGTCCCTGTATAAACTACAGAAGTCGGGAGCAAGATAAAACTGTTATAAACACGCGTGAGATAAGACGCCGAGTTCAGTGCTCTGCCTTCAAAGAAATAATCGATATTTTAAAGCGGTCATTTCAAACGTATAAGAATAATATAGTTTTATACCTGCTTTTGTTATGAAAATAAACTCATTCACGTTTAAATTCAATTTTGACCTTTTAAATAAATGAAAGCTTTTCGTTTTGAAGATAGATTTTGTACGGTAGCTGCGGATTATTTGTTTATTTTCCGATATTAATTATATTAGTACACAGGTTTTTATTTAAATGAAATAATTTTGTTATATTGGCCGGGTTTAAAATAGAAAACCTTTGTTTTCTATTAAACTAAATCGTTCGCGTATAACAATAATAATATTAATTATTTAACGCGAAATATATTATCGGTTGGTTTCTGGTTTACAGGTAACAATCTTACTAATTGCAAACGGTATAACTTACGTTTTTC
This sequence comes from Vesta saturnalis, assembly GCA_036346205.1. Classification (NCBI taxonomy): domain Eukaryota; kingdom Metazoa; phylum Arthropoda; class Insecta; order Coleoptera; family Lampyridae; genus Vesta; species Vesta saturnalis. Next base: position 2,843,206 of record JARFJB010001594.1, read on the forward strand.
GGTGGTGGCGGCGGCGATTTAATTACAGGCGATAATTTAGTACTGATGAACACGTCTAAACTAGGTGTTCAGGTTAATCTCCCGACGAGGTTTTAATTACAGGTACTCTGCGGTTTCTGGTACGTTTGTCGAGGTGTTTTTGTTTTAGTGTTAGTGTAAATTTGTGTAGGTGGGTCTCCTTTGTTAGTAATCTGGGTAACTACCCGTTAAACAAACAAGAGGATCTCCGGCGGTCAATGGAATGCAGGGCAACTACCCTCCAAACTCCACAGTGTGTGTGTGTGTGTGTGTAGTAAGGAAAGAGTATGCCGGGCTTCCAACCCTGTATATCCCTCTCACCAGGTGTATAGTGCTGTAGGTATCTCAACTTACGTACGTTCAACGTTAGATCTCTGCAACTCTAACCCTTTGGCTTCGGTGATGATATTAAGTCGCGGAGTCGCGATTTCTGCTTCGTACGGCGGTTACAGGCTGGCGGTTTTAAACAGGTAGTAGTCAGCGCGAGCGCGACGATGGAGCACACGATTTCTATTCGGATTCTTCTGGTAGAGTTCTAGTTCTAGATAGCGGCGCGTGCCGCGTTTTTATAAAGAATTCGCGAGGGTGGTTACAAAACTTTGGGAGTGAGGTTCCGTAGGCAGTATTGGCAGAAGATGCTCTGACGTATAGAAACTTTTAAACGTTTCTGAGATTTACGTCTGAGGGGAGAATGCATGATTAATTATTGTGCATTTTTCTGCAACGTTATGAAATATGTTTAAATTTTACTAAAAATTCTACGAATTTTTATAATACCTTGCACCTGTGCACTTAGCAAGTCACTTTATCTTAATAAATTCCGCGAATTTTACAGTACTGGTATTTTATCTAGCAAATAACTAATTATGACAGGAAAATTTTGATAAAGGACGGCGTCTTGTTAATAAACTTTAAGAAACTAATTAATAATAGTAAAAAATTGAGATACCTGACGCCGTCCCTTTACAACCTATTATGAGATTTTTAATCGCATTTGTCGTTCTTCTTGCCTTGTTTCGTAAAAATCTATTCTCTGCCGGTAAACACACGTTATAGGGGAAAAACTTATTTTTAATAATAAAGTTCAAAGCCGGCGATAGGCCGGTGCAACCGATGTCCCTGCACCGGGCGACAAATTGTAGGGGCGTATTTTAACTGTCAGAATGCATATTTTCGAGACATATTTTATTTAGGAATAGGTATATGTAAGAAAAAGCACCAAAATGTTATTAAACTTAAAAAAATATATAGGTACACTTTCGATGCATGGCAGTTGGAAATAACTGATTTGTATAGAATGTACGCGGGACGTTTTTGGTCCAATGTAATAAAAAAAAGAAAATAAAAGCTATTTACAAAGGTTATATTAAAGATCCAGATTAGTATTTCATTTCATTCAGTAATTGGTGATGCATCTTCAAATACTATTATTAACGTGCTAGGTGGTCTAAAGTTGTGAAAATGGTGTTTGTTTGTTGTGTCCCAACGTGTTCACATACTAACAAAAACCATAAAATACTTAGACTTCCACATCTTGACCAACACGTAAGTAAAGACAAAATTTTATCTTATTACAATAATTTTATTGCTCTTATTACCAGGTAGATGTAAAAAATTAATAATAAAATTAAACTTGTAGTTAACCTAAATCTAACCAATGTTTTATTATGTTTATTAGGTGTATGACAAGTGGCTGCGAAGGATCCAAAATCCAAAACTGTTTAATATGGATCCTCTACTTGTAAATAAAACTTACAGGGTGTGTGATACCCATTTTGATACCGTTTGTAGAGTAGATACCCAATATAAACATAGAACAGGGCTGGTAGAACGAAGCTTACCAAGTATCAATGCCCCAGGTGAGTCATTTAAACAATTAAAAACCAATTACAAATTTGCTAATGCTGCTTAAGGCACTATATTGATGACATCCTGTTTTGCGTCTAGGTTTCAGTGGCAACTCTTCTGCAATAAACTGTATTCTGCCGCATAGTAAACTGAATATTATAGTCAATTGAACGTGTGAAAAGTCAGGTAAAAATTACGAAGAAGGTTTAAAGAAGTTTGTTTATCTTAAGTAGGCAAATTTTCTTCATATTATTTTTAATTTAATCAAAAACGTGTAAAATAATTATATAAGTTGAATTTATGGCCTACAATGGGTATAAAATATTTAAAAGTTTTCGAGAACAAGAAGTAAAATTTATATGTTACATTATTTATTAGAAAATTAACTACCTGTGGCTAATTTCGTTTTAAAAATGTTTGCAGCATCTCAGAGAGTGATTTGATTAAGGAACTGCGCCAGGTACTCTGGACATTTCAGTTTCTGTGCACACTACATGAAGGTATACACCTTATTGTATTACAGCTTTGTAGCCATAATTAATTTTGGGATTTGTTAACAGATTTACGTAAACGACAAAGTCTATTGAAGATAGTGGGATGCTCAAGGCAACTTCAGCTCACTCCAAAAGCGAGGAAGTTGTATGGACTGGCTAAGGGTTAGCGAAAAACAGCACGTGCTATCGACAAGGAACGTTTGAGTTTAAAAGAAAGACTGAGAAAAGCTGAACTTTGTATTATCTTAGAAAAATTGTTGATTTCAAAAATTAGGCCTGTCATTAATTCTAAAATCATTAAACAACAACACGGATTTGTTTATGGTAAAATTACTACAACTAATTTATTTATTTTGAATCATATTTTATGTATAGGTTGTCCCATTTTGGTTGTCCTCGCAGGGTATCTCAGTTATTAGCAAAGATACAGAGATGCGGTTTTCGCGAACGTTGGCTACTTTTTTGTGAAACGAAAGATGACACAAACATAATTACTCTAGCTCTTCTCATTTTTGAGATACAGGGCGTTTTTGAAAAAGTTGCATTTTGAGACAGCCCCCGTATCTCAGCTATACGATAACTTATAGAAAAAGTGAAAAGTGTTCTTTATATAATTTTTTCCGTAGAATGCAGTGCTGTTTTCAGAATGAGTATACGGGGTCAGGTCAAAAGTTATCGGGATCAACTTCATTTTTTTAAATGGGACACCCTGTCTATTTTCTCATAATTAAATTTCTCTTGTTCTAAGCGCTTCAAATATATATAACAATTATCACTTATTTTGATAAATAGCGTGGTATTTTGTATTATTAACTGAATTTCTTAGTAGGCTTTGAATTCGTAATCTTCTATTGTTTTTTGTGCCTAATATAGAAAACCATCATTATGTAATTATATGTCATTGAAGAAGATACAAATTTCGGCAAAATAATTTATTTTATTTCCAGAATTGTTGATTTGAAACATATAAATATTGGATGTATTTATTTATAAATTTAGAGACAAACGAAAATAAGAAGAATTAACATTTTATAAATATTGCTCAATTTGCTAACCATTATGGTCAAGACAAATCCTACATCTCCGAAGAATTTCTTGAATGGATCTTAATAAAATAGGGTCTTAAACGTAGTTCTTCAAAGGCTTCTCTTGTAGCATTCATCAAAGCTTCTTGAGTTTCATACCGTCTTTGATGAATTTTATTTTAAGGTAGCCCACAAAAAAATCTAAAATTGATAGGTCTGGGGACCTTGCTGGCCAATTAACTGGTCCATTGTTACCAATCCAATGGTTTTGAAACATTGTATTGAGGTAATCTCTTACTAGTCTTGCATTGTGGCAAGGTGCCCCGTCTTGCTGAAAATAAACTCTCTTAGCTGGGCTAACGGAATATCATCAATCAATTCTGGAAGGCAAATGTCCAAAATTTCCAAATATCGTTGATGGTTCAAATTGCCTTCAAACATGTAAAATGTTAATCTGCCTCCTAAAATGAAACAGGACACATTGAACCCAAACCTGCCTTGCTGCTGACGGATCACGGTAACATGCCGATTTTCGTTAGACCAGAAACGATTCGTTGCACGATTGTAAATTCCGGCGGAGCTTATATGGCTTTCATCCGACCATATAACTAAACGACCAAAATTACCATTTTCTTCACTTTTCTGAATATACCATCTACAGATATCGATACGCAATTGAGCATCACCCGGATGCACGTGGTGGATGACTTGAGGTATATATGGTTTATAATGGTATTTTTAAATATTTTTGATACTTTCGTTTTGAAATGCCCACCGATTCTTCTATTTTTCTGCAAGACGTATAATTTTCGTTAACAGTGACCTCTGCAAGGACATTTATTTCATTATTTTCTTCGTTTTCTTTTCTATATGTTTTGGCGCGTGGCCTTTCAAACGATCCGTGATTTTCCAAATTTTGTTTTAACCTAATGAATGTTTTTTACACGGTTGCCTTCTTTCCGGAAATCTATAATATTCACATTTTATTTAACTCAAATGATGACTAACATTCCAGTAAATATAAATACCTTTCAAAATATATTTCCTTCGCTTGCTCTGCATTAAAATTTGTTTGGTAATAAACCCCAATCATATCTAATTTCTCATAGTTCTCGTACCCTAAATTATTCGCCATGGTTTGAAACTTTGTAAAAATTCAAAATAACGAAAAGAATATTGAAAACTTTACTAACAATAAGGATCTCAACAATCAACAAATTTGCAAATATTGACAAATGTCAAAAAAATGAAGTTGCCATGGTAAAACAATTGCAGTACCAAAGGCCACTAACAAATCCAGTTAATAATTTGAAATACTGCGCTATTTGTATAAAAAAATGATGAATGCTATACATATTTGAAATGCTTAGAACAAGGAAAATTTAATTATGAGAAAATAGACAGGGTGTCCCATTTAAAAAAAATGAAGTTGATCCCGATAACTTTTTGACCTGACCCCGTATACTCATTCTGAAAACAGCACTGCATTCTACGGAAAAAATTATATAAAGAACACTTTTCACTTTTTCTATAAGTTATCGTATAGCTGAGATACGGGGGCTGTCTCAAAATGCAACTTTTCAAAATCTCAAAATGAGAAGAGCTAGAGTAATTATGTTTGTGTCATCTTTCGTTTCACAAAAAAGCAGCCAACGTTCGCGAAAACCGCATCTCTGTATCTTTGCTAATAACTGAGATACCCTGCGAGGACAACCAAAATGGGACAACCTGTACAGCATTTGAAAGTTTGTCATTTTTATAAATAATATTGATTCAGCTTACTAACACGAATTTTCTGTTATTTACCGATAATTGTAAACTGTATCACGTCATAAAAAAGAACAAGATTGGCTAAACTTCATAATGATTTAGATGACGTACCTGTGTGGTGTTGTAACAACAGAATGGAATTAAACATAGATAAATCGATAAATGTAAAGAAATGAGTTACTGTAGAATGATTTGTCACGATGTGTTATAGTGTTTAATTGTAGTTAGCTATTTAACTTTGTATCTTTGGGCTCCCTGTCTGTGTATGCGTTTAGTTAATGTATAATGTATTTAGTACCTGTCTGTATGTCACTTTGTTAAACAATAAAATATTATTTTCTTGATATACCATAATTTTATTTTATGAATAATTCAAATTTAAGCAAACTAAATTTGAACATGCCGCCTTTTATTTAGTACCATACTACGTCGTGTCTGGCGCTGATGTATGCTTTTGGTACAGTAGCTTTACACTAGACAGTATAGACAATGGGAGGGAGTCCGCCATCTTGTTGCCAAATTTGAATGAAGATATATGGAATACTAAGATCAAATATGGATTTTCTTAGGTTTTAAACAATGCTCATGTTCGAAATGTAAAAATATACAATTTATGCTGTTATTCTAAATTTAACGAAACCACCTTCCAAATAGCCAAAAGTAGATAGAAAATAAACACAATCTTCACATTTCTGTTCCCCTCTATGTCATAGTTTATAGCAAGTGCCCATATTAAATACAGGACATGCAATATTGCGCAAAATATTTATTTGTCAGTTACAAACATATTTCAAGAAATTTTACAGATATTTTAATTTATAGAAACATATTTAACATACAATTTAATTATGTATAAAGTGATATAAAACCATAAAAACAAGTTGTTGCATTTTATGTTATGCATAATAATTAAATATTTGTTTATTAGGAGTGAGAAAAAGCGAATTTGCTTGCAAACTTATCAATTGCAGTTTTTATTTTCTTTTTTCCTGCAATTTTTAATCTAAAAGTCACAAACCTTGAAATTATTTTAAATTTTAAATTATGACACACAGGTCATGCAAATCCTTTGCATTTATATTTTGAGGTGTAACTATATCATAAAATTGTCTAAATACAGCTTCCATATCAATAAAAAACATGAATGTTGCATCATTGCAAAAGAACAGGGAATTGTTTGTGTAACATTTAAAAGCAGAAAGTTTTGCAAATTTACATTTTCTTAATTTTTTTGAGCCGACTGCACCAATACAGATATCACATATCTTTGTGGTTCTTTTTATACTGGTTATTAAATACCCACATATGTTATACATTGAATTTAGTTCACATGTACTTAAATTAACTTAACTTAACTTAACTTAACTTAACCTTCACGCCATTCCCTTGCGGGGTAGGCAAAACAATCCCTGTCTCTTATTTATTTTTCATTCACAATCTTTCGCCATGCTTTCCTATCTCTGCATACCTCCCTAGCTTCCGCAAGATTCATACATAGTCTCTGACATGCCCTTTGTTTTAAAACTCCTTATCTTTCTTTCCTTTATCATAGATTCTACTACATTCAGCCAAGTTTTACGCGGCCTACCAGGCCCGGCCTTTCCCGTAACCTCGCCCACATATATTTGTTTCGTTAATCTTGTGTTATTCATTCTCTCAATGTGACCAAACCAACGTAATGTACAACTTTTATATCTATCCATCATCGTCTTTTCCTCACCACACTCCCTCATTATGCATTCATTTTTATCTTGTCCCTTCTCGTTTTACCACATGCGCTTCTCAGAAATCTCATACCCACAGCATTTATTTTTCTTTCGTGCTTTTTGACATACCCATGTCTCACTTCCATACAGTACTGACGGGACGAATACGCCATTATAGATTGCTCCTTTCGCAGCTAGACTCGTGCTTTCATTTCTCATTATCGTCCACATACTTCCAATCACTTTCCTTCCAGCATTGACCCTTCGTCCAATCTCGCTCTCAATTGTACCATCTGCAGTAAACATTCTACCGAGATATACCAGATCGTCTACTTGCTCCACGATTTCATCTTGCAGAGTAAATACTCTACTCTCCTTTCCACCTTCCCGATTGAACACCACAATCTTAGTTTTGTTCGCGTTTACCTTTAGGTCCATCCTCTCACAGACTGTATCAAACTTCCTCAGAGCGGTTTGCAGCTCATCCACACTGTCACTTAATAAGACTGTGTCATCTGCATACACCAGGAGTCGTACATTTACATCACCAACCATTACACCATTTGTATCGTTACATGCTTGTCTAAGACATTTATCCATGTACACATTGAACAACCACGGTGACATCACACAGCCTTGTCGCACTCCTTGCTCAATATTAAAGTATTCACTCACACCTCCTCTCACCCTAACACATGCCCGACTACCGTTGTATACTGCCCTTATTCCATTTATTAGACCTTTATTTACGCCATATTCATTTAATATTTCCCACAGCTTCTCTCTATTCACTCTGTCATATGCTTTCTCCAGATCTACAAACACACAGTACAACTTCCTTTTTACCTTTAAACACTTTTCGATCACCTGCTGGAGAGCAACCATCTGATCGACACATCCTCTCCCTGGCATGAAGCCACCTTGCACATCCCACATCTTAGATTGTGTAGTTCCTCGTACTCTATCAATCAGTATTCATCCAAATACTTTACCAGATACGCTGAGCAAGCTTATTCCTCTGTAGTTCTTACAATCACTCTTGTTCCCCTTACTTTTATACAATGGTACAATGATCGCGCTTTTCCAATCTCTCGGCACTTTTCCACACATAAGGCATACATTGAATAATTCACGCAATCTTCGTATAAGCTTTGTACCACCATACTTGAGCATTTCACCAGTGATTTCATCTACGCCTGCTCCCTTGCCGTTTTTCAACCTTCCTACCGTTTTCTCTACCTCATTTATTCCAATATCCTCTCAGTTTCATTCATCATTTCTTCTATATTCTCCTTATTTAACCCTTCAGTCTTACGTTCCTCACTACTGTACAGCTTTCCGAAATACTCTTGCCAGCATTTCCTCACTTCACAATCGTCCCATACTATTTCGTTTCTATCATTCATCACTCCTGCAGCGTTCTGTTTTGGGCCACGTTTTGTATTTTGACCCATTTCCAGAAGAGTTTTTTATTTCCCTCAAAATCATTCTGCATGTTCTCTCCTTCCACAGCCATCACTTCCTCTTTACTTATTCTCACTGCCTCCTTCGCTTCTTTGTTTCTTAATCTGTACACCTCATATAATCGTTTCTTCTCAGTCTCATTTTTTGCAGCAATCATTGCCATGTACGCATCTTTTTTCTTACTTACTGCCTTTTTTACCTACAATCACTCTTCCACATATTCGCACGGCACAATTGACAACAAAGTTTTTCAAGCTTATCCATGCACTTTCAACGTCAGTGTCTTTTATTTGTTCGTTCCACACTGCTTCATTCACATTCAACTCTTTATTGACAGCATCTGCGTATTTCATTCTCGCACCATTATCCACTAGTTTGTCAACCCTAATTCTGGACGTTCGCACTACGTTTGCTTTCCTTCTCCACACCCACTTTTTCCCTAGACACACTCTCGATACAACCAAAAAGTGGTCCGATCCACACTCCGCTCCGCGCATTACTTTTGTGTCTTTCACCAGGTTTCTAAGCCGTTCATCATACACTATCAAGTCTATCATACTTTTAGATTCACCTCTTTGCCATGTATACATATTCACATTTTTATGTTTAAACCACGTATTGGATACAAACAGGCTTCTCTCAACACAGATGTTCAGCAGGTGTTCACCATTCTCATTGATTCTTTGGTCTCCGAACTTTCCTAGAACGCGTTCACTGTGTTCTCTCTGTACACCCACCCATCCGTTCATATCCTCTAATATAATAACTCTTTCGTTTGGCTTACATACGTTCAACACGTTCTCCACTTCATTCCAGAAGTTCTCACGCGCCTGGTCTCTTTCTCCATTCACCGGTGCATAGCATGCAATAAGAAAAATTCTTCGAAACTCCACTTTCATTCTAACCCAATTTTCCCGGGGAGAGACCAATTTGTACTGTTTAACACATCTTTTCGCTCGTTCACTTATGATCACCCCAACTCCTTTTGCGCCATGCACTTCCGTCTCAACTCCTGACCATAGTGCCAGGCTGCCATCCTCCATCTCCAAAGCATCCTTTCCTTTGCGCTTTGTCTCCGATACACACAGAATATCAAGGTGTCTTTCGTACATTACATTCGCAATTTCAAATTCTTTACCATGCATACCTCTAACATTCCACGTACCGACTCGCCATTCATTCCTTGCACAGTCGTCAGCAACGGGGCCTGTCTGTTTCGACCTTGACTGCCCCTTGTAGCCAGGTCGATCCGAGGCAATTGTATTGTTCTCTTGAGTAATACCCTAGCGAGCAGACCGGTTACTGGCCAAATCGTGCCAATTGATTGACATTTTTGTAATATTTTTAGGTAAGTAAAAAATCAGATAAAAATTCTCTATCGTCTTTTTCGTAAGTACTTTTACAAACATCTTTTAAATATTGAGCAACACAAATTAGTTTCAAATTGTTTTTAAATTGCACTGCTGTTGGCACAACGTGTTTGGAGCGTACTACACTAAATAAATTTTCAATGCAATCTTGGGTAAATCTGGAAGTGAGCAGAAATTTATATTTTTTTCTTCTAAAAACAGTTGTGCCATGTCCAGTATTGACTTTGTAGAAATAAGAGCTCCAGTCTGGGAAGGTTTCCAATTTCCATTTGTACCAACTTTCAAAGAATTTATAATTTCAATAAAAGATTCTAAAAATTGCAATGCTTCTTTATATTTTTCTGCATTGAGTTTACTTAAAGCTAACGTTGGGTGTCTCGACGTCATCAAAGTAAACCATTTCTCAACTACTTCAATGAACCATGCTGTGGTTACAAATTCTGGTTTCTTTAATTCCTCAGACAAGAACCTCAATGCACTACTGACGCTGTGACTCATGACATTAGTCGATGTTGACACTTTCATTTTTTTGAAGTTATTCGGAGTTAAATCTTCTTCGCTTAATTTATGTGCCAGTCGGAATTGATAATTGTCTTGTAACTTGATTAGCTGTGAAATATGATCTATATTTATTGTATCAGTTGGTAATTGATACTTCTGTTGTAAAAATGCTGGTAATTTTATAATTTCATTAGACAGGAGCATGTTCTTTATATTTTTGAATAGGTGTGGAACATCAGCCAAAATATATAATTTTCGTTCTTTATCAAAAGGATGGCAAATGTAGTTTGAAATTTTCGAATGACGACCTGCTAGAATACCCCATGTTTTCCACAAACTTTGATTTGACGACCCCATATCTGAGGTGATGCTAATAATTTTCAAACCCATATTTTCGGCTTTAAAAATAATTTCATTTAGGATACTAACATAAACTGAACCATCCGTTGCATTACCACTGTAATGAAATGCAACTGTTTGTTTCCAACGTGAACTAACACCGCCAATCATAAATACAAGAGCATGAGTTGCTACTCCACAATGTCCAGGGAGTGTTACATTTCCAAAATATTTTTTTAGTGAGACGTCATATAAATTTGAAGGTGTAATTGCCATTTCGTCTAATATTATCAGTCTTTCTCATGGTCGGTTTTAAAATTATTAACCTTAATGGCTAAAACATCAAAAACTTCATGTAACACTCCTACTTAAGTGCTCTTTGTATTGTATTATTAGACCAAGATTTTTCAACAGCTTCGTATCTTCCTGCTCTACACTGTTACGTTCCAAAACGTTTTCAAATTTTTTAATTTTTAATCTTGCATTCCGCATCTTTTTTGGCTAGTTATGTATTTTAATTGTAATTTTTGATAAGCTTTTTCGTATTGCTTAACTTTGTTTAACAACACTGCAGTATTCTCTGCTTCTTCAGATACTAACGGAAACACAGTTTCGTTTTCTTCTGTATTAAATGCATCTACAAGAATTTCTTCTGTATTTCCACTTTCAGGCTGCTGTTTAATGGTTGGCAAAACCAGATTTCTATCATTAGGTGCTTTGCGTTTTGTAACTTTCGTGGAAAAAACGAATAGTGTGGGAACAGCGTCATGCTTTAGTTTTCGGGTGCCGTCTACTCTAGTTTTTTCCCACATGTGTTGTTCAAAATGAACCTACAAAAGACAACATTTATTGTTTAATATTTCTAACTGTTTCAAACATTTCAGTTTATGTTGTTTAATTAATTTTAAGTTTCTTGTAAATATTACCTCGCATATAAAGGAGGTATCCGTTGGAGTCCACCCTTTTCGTCGTACCTTAATTTCCCATTGCTTCCTTCGTAAAGGATCCTTAGGAAACCGCTTCATAAGAAAACCCTTTTCTGCTCTATTGGAACAACCAACTGCTGCACAACGCGGCATTCTAACACTCTGAAACATACATTTATGCAAATGTAAACTTTCACGATTAACACTCATAATAAAATACCTACTTATCTTTTTTGGAGGTTTTTAATGGTGTACTTTAAATTATACAATCTAAACGTTTCGATAACACTTACAGTTATCTTCGTCAGTAGTAATGTTTGTCAAAAATTGTTAAAGATGTAGTAAACAATTTTGTCAAATTTGAAAAATTAAAACATAAACATAAGCCTGCTATTAGTATAACAGTTTGAGAAACTTATAAAGCCAACTATAACATTTTAGTAAAGAATAACTAGGTCAACTTGAAATGTTATACTCACAGACAAGGAACTATTGGCGTTGTGAAAAATTTGTTATAACTACATATAATAAGAAAATCAGCATTCATACTAATGATCAACTACTAGTAGGTCTTTGTAAAACGAAATTTGACGATCTATCTTCCCTTGTTCAAAAAATTGCTCATGGATATTGCTCAGATATTGTCAAGAATGTGTTCTCATGTATACAAAAAGATTAATGCCCCATAATTGAAAGAATGAATTTTTGAAATTACTGCATAAGTATCAAGGAGGTGTAGTATAGACAAAACTTGGCAAAGGATTGCATTTATTCTATAGATATTGAAATAGTATATTAAAGTATAAGTAGATAAAAAGGTCTTTAAAACACGCGCGATTTTTCGAGCACGACGGCTGAGTGTAAGTGTTTTAAAGACCAGTTATCCATGAATAATTTACGGTGTATTTTTTTATTGGTGCACCTTGAAATCACAAATACTAGTATTATTACTACAAAAAATGGAAATAAGAACTAATAATGTAAAATATGTAAATAAAAATTAATATAGCTAACGATACTAACTGTACTTTCTATTTTCATTTATAAAATTAAAAGTGTTAAATAATGTTTAAATAAAGGTTTTGAATTTGTTAGTAATATTTTATTTGACGTTACAAGGTCCTTTTGTCAGATCAATAATCAAAAAATCGTCATTTAGACTTCACGTTTCTTGAGTTATTGATGTTGCCATGGTAACTTTAAAAACGCCCGTTTTGATTTATACACGCTAAGGCGTGCTTTAAATAGGTAAAATGGGTTATCAATAAAAAAACTATGTTTTGATATGTTTAACCAAACCTAGAAATTTAAGCTTTATAATCATCATAGAATACTAATGTAAATATGTACTAATGAAAAAAACATTAAACCAAACTGGAGAAGCAGTAATTTTAACACTTGTAAGGTAAAGGCACCTATTTCTGACCCCACCACAAATTAAAAAAAAAATCAGAAATAAGAAATTCAAAAGTCTTGTGGTAACACTAAATACGTAAAAACATGCATTGTACTATTTCAGTATTTCCGTTGGTAACACTGATTGATGTCATTAATGTCAAATCTTTTTCTAGTGTGCATTTCACTTTTCACATTTCAGCGGCTTTTTCTTACCGCAAGTGCGGAAAATCGATATTTTTGTATGTGCCACCAGAAATAAAACTCTGGGGTAAGTTGCATGTTTTCTTATTATCACATAGAATATAAGGAAAAGGAAAACGTTCGCGCAAAACTTATTTTCATTAAATTTGATTTTTTATGAGGGGTGTCAGATATAAAATCATAACAAATAAAAGAAATCCAATAGCTGACGATGGGGTCTGGTACTGGCGTGGTTTAATTATTTTTTTTTTTTTTTGTAATATCAAAGTATTTAAATTAACTTTTTTTACTACTTATTTAATTAGTTGTCTTTTTAGAATTCGTCAAAATTAGCATCTGATCAAATAGTTGACACCCCTGTCAGGTACTGGTTCCTACAGTGTCAGGTATTGGTTAGGCATATATCGAAGCAAATATACTGTAATTTTTCTATTGATTATCACCTCCTTCATATTTTTTGTTATTCGTAATCTATAAATGGTCCAACTTGATTTTCAAGCAGAAAAACTGGTAAACAAACTTTCCAAAATGTTGTCAACAAAAGCTAATTTTCAATAAGTAGCAAATTAACTTTTCTCTGTTATTCTAGCTGTAATGGCTATTACCAAAAACAAAAAAGATATTATGCAGAAAATCTCAAAAATTCTTTACAAGAAATAGACAGAGGAATGCAGACTGCAACAACATGCAGAACATTTGGAATTCCAAAAACTACCCTTTTATACAAAAAAAGTGGAAAATACCCTAGGGAGTGCAGAAAAGGACCATCAACAAGTCTGACTGCATTTGAAGAAGAATGGTTGGTAAAATGACTGCAGATAAAGGCTTTCCAGCTACCAAACTGCAACTAATCGACTCTGTTGAAATATTGTTCAAACAAACCAAAAGAAAACAGTTTTGTTCATGGTACATCTGGCAAAACATGGTATGCTTCTTTCATAAAAAGGCACCCGGAAGTGAGTGATAGGATAACTCAAAATTTGCCATCCGGAAGAGTAGCCGTAAATGAACAAAAACTTCGCTCTTGGTTTCAAGAAGTTAAGTCCTATTTGGAAGAAAATGATTACCTTTCGATTTTAAAAAATCCACTGCGAGTCTTCACTGACGAGTCTGCATTTTTCTGATCGGCTACAGGAAATAAATGACTAAAAAGGATCTTCCAGGGTGTATTCTTTCACTGCTAATAAGGATAGGGAATGAATGACAGATTTACTAAATGCTAACGCGGCTAGTCTGGTGGCACCCCCAATGGTTATCTACCAGTATGAGCGAACTCCTAATATTTCAAACAGAGTACCTGAAGGATGGGCAATAGGAAAAAGTGGAGTGGGTGGATGACTGGTCAGACCTTCTTTGAATATATTGGCAATGTTTTTTACCTTGGCTGAAAAAGAACAATATTAAATTGCTAATAGTATTGTTTGTTGATAGCCACTTCAGTCACTTAACTCTTCCATTAAGCAATGTATGTTCAGAAAGTGGAATAATTTTGATTTATTGGTGCCCAATTCAACACATATTACTCAGACCACGAACGTGGCGGTTTTTCGAACCTTAAAAAGTGCTTGGAGGAAGAAGTACAACGATGGAGAATGAATCACAGTGGATCTAAAATTAAAAAAGATGATTTCGCTTCCGTTTTGAATAAATCAATATCCACCTCTGTCACACCACAAGTGCTTTACAATGGCTTCAGATCCACAGGTCTACAACCATTTAATTCGGACGCCATTAAGTATTAGAAATATTTTAAAGATGGACGAGTCTCTAGACCTGCTTTGGACACACTTGATCCTAAAGATAATATCAACCTAATCTATTTGGAAAGGTTTATAAACAAAAGAACACTGGAATCTTTTCAAAATAATATTGGCAACCAATGGAATAGGAAAGAAAAAGATGAATCTCTGTACTTAGTATGGAAAGCTGTGAAAGATGACAGTCAAAAGCAGCATGTAGGGATTGACGAGGATGACGATGTAGAGAATGACGTTGATGAAGATGATGACGCTTCTATGGATCACGTTACAGCGGAACACCAAGAAGATACTGTACCTGAGAATGGTCCCACATATTTCACATCCGGAGTTAGTACTGAATATGGCACAGAAGATATTGTAACTGAAGATGGAGTTACTCTGAAAGAAAACGTCATTGAAAATATCGTTACTGAAAATGATCCCAAACCTTCCACATCTGGAATTCATTTGAATAAAAAAGGCATCACTCTTAAAGAAATATCCCCTGTCAAGCCTTCTGCGCCTGCAATTGATTTGGATGAAGGTGGCACTCCTCTTAAAGATGTACCAACCCCATTTAAAACATGCCTCTTTTGGTCAAAGGCACAATTGCCAGCAGTAGCAACCTCAGAGTTATGGAAACAGTACCAACAAGACAAGGATAACTTAAAAGAGGAACAGGAAAAGCTAAAACAAGAGCGCAAATTGAAAAGGGAAGCAAAACAAAAAGTATCTAAAATAAAAACCAAGCATGCCAAAAGAAAAATAATCTCACCGTCTGAAGAAGACCTTTATTATCAACCTCAACCGCCAAGGCCAAAAATAAATTCCAAGCATCTCAAAGGTGGGGAATTTGTGATTGTGAGGTACGAGGGGGAATATTATCCTGGAGTCATAAAAGCACAAACGGACAAAAAGGCTTTTGTTAGTGTAATGCAAAAAGGTCTTACAAATGCTTGGAAATGGCCTTCTAAAGACGACTACTTATATTATGATTTTTGGAATATTAGGGAGAATATTTCCCTCATATATAAAAAATCCCATAAGAGGGATACAATTATCAAAAAATTACAAAGGTAATGACACTGTCCAAATTAAAATTGCATTTCGATAACTGTCATGCATATCCAGGGAAACGTCATTGTTGAAAAATTAACGAAGATTTTATATCTAATAGCAACCACTTTTTTGTCTGTAAACAATGCTAATTTGACAAGAATAATTTGACGTATATTATCAAGTTTCAAAATGACTACCCGTTTTGGCCAAGATTCTCTTACATCGATTGAGAAAAATGTGCGAGAAAGTGAACCGAGATAGTATATTATGTATTAAGAACAGTAAGGACAGTTTACCGATCGACGATAATGTTTGGCAACTGAGCGAAGCGAAGTCGCCAATATTGGAGGAGATCGGTAAACTCCTTACTGTTCGAAATGCTTATGCTATTTTTTGTGCAATCAATAATACACTTGATGGCAAAATGTAGGCAAAACACATTTTATTTTATCTCAAAATTGCTTAAAAGGTGACTACAAGCAGAGCCACAAGCGTATGTATTGTTTCCTTAGTAACCTGAATGTTAATGTGACAGTTGTAAAATAATTGTGTCAGAAATTCTGCGAATCAAGGCGACAAAGTTTTGGTGAATTTCACTTACTGTTCGCTGAACGATAAGTAAATTACTTACCGTTCAGTTAGACTCATTAAACAGAAAATGCCACCTACTGTTGTCAAAACAGTGACAGTAAGTTGACAAAAATGAACGATCGCACGAAAAATACTATTAGTAACAGGCAATATCTGTGGCGTCAATTTATGCAGTTTTATGGCGAGAAAACTATACACCAGACTACAAAACAACAGTTCCATCTGTAGCAAATATATTAACTGACTGGGCGTTCAATATGCGAAAGCAAAATGGAGAAGAATATAATGATTTTACGATAAAGACCATATGGAATGTGGCAGCAAAACTCTTAATGGAAAAGTTCTTCAACGAATACAAATATTGTATTCAACCCGTTTACTGATATCGAATTTAAATATGCCAGAGAAACTAAAGGTGCCAAATGAAAACAATTACAAAAAAATGCTGAAAAGCGAATATAAAGTTCAGTCTTTCTAAAGTACGATGAATTCATAAATATAATTCGTACTTGTAGACCTAATGGTCTGCAAAAAAAGGTATTTTTTGTTTTTTGCTTTGAGCTAGCTGGGGGAGAAGGTTACAAATGTCCACTTACATACTTCATAGAAGAAACTAATAATTTGGGCCAAAATACTGGAAGAATCAAATACAATCCGGTGTTGTCCAAGACAACTCAAGGAGGTGAAAAACCCTGCGGTTTTCTTTCCTTAATGTGGCAGCTATTGGTTCCGCTACCTTACTTACCAATCACCCCAACAAATATTTTGAGTCCACCTTTCAATTTAAGTTCAATTTAAGGAGGTTTGACGAATTTACAAAAAAGTAAAACATTGACCACAACACTTCCAGTACTAACTATTCAGTATCCAACGGAATGGCAGAAAGAGCAGTACAAACAATTCAAATTTTATTAAGTAAAGCTCTAAAAGAACGCGAAGATGTTTTTTGTATTACTACTAAATTGTAACTTAAGCCCAAAGGGAACTTAACATCTCCAAGTGAACTATTCACAGCTGGAAAATTACAGACTGTGCCACAAGATACCTTATAACTGAAATTTTAGTTTGAGAAAATAATTTTAAAAAATAATCAAAGTGATCAAAATCCATAGTATGATCACTTTACCTAGCAATTGCCAAAATTAATTTTAACCCAGCAGGTTTAGGTTCAAAAAAGAATTCGTGATTGGCAACGTGGCACAGTGATAAAAAGAGGACCAAATAATTATACAGTTATAATTGGTGATGCAAAACACCGAAGAAACAAACAGTTAAATTAAACTCTGTTAAATAGAATAGTTTTATCTAATTTTACCACTAGTGGCGATTATGTATTAATAAAAAGCTCTGAAAATTTAATAAAAAAACCTTTTTTCTGAAATTATCCGTTTTTGGTCGATTACTTAAACATTCTTCAGCAGAAGAAATGAATTTCCCGGACAAGTCATGAATGCAGAAGGTATTAAAATTTCAATTTTTATTTTTAATATTAAAACTTGTTTAATTGTTTCGATTGCCTCAGTAAGAGCGTTATGAAGCACACTACTAGATATTTATAGAATATCTTTATCCTTAAAATTTCCACAGTAAATTTTTATAATAATTGGCGATTTCAGAAAAAATAATGTACATGAACTCGTCAGTAAAATATCTCACTTGACTCGGGACCTTAACACTAGAACTGCCGCAGCGGTCAATTTGACCGCGTGCCTTCTTTAAAATGTTGTTTCTCCGTTGTGCTTGTAGTTACGGTGTTGAGGTATTATGAGTTTTTCTACATTTTTATGTACAGGTTGTCCCATTTTGGTTGTCCTCGCAGGGTATCTCAGTTATTAGCAAAGATACAGAGATGCGGTTTTCGCGAACGTTGGCTACTTTTTGTGAAACGAAAGATGACACAAACATAATTACTCTAGCTCTTCTCATTTTTGAGATACAGGGCGTTTTTGAAAAAGTTGCATTTTGAGACAGCCCCGTATCTCAGCTATACGATAACTTATAGAAAAAGTGAAAAGTGTTCTTTATATCATTTTTCCGTAGAATGCAGTGCTGTTTTCAGAATGAGTATACGGGGTCAGGTCAAAAGTTATCGGGATCAACTTCATTTTTTAAATGGGACACCCTGTCTATTTTCTCATAATTAAATTTTCCTTGTTCTAAGCATTTCAAATATGTATAGCATTCATCATTTTTTATACAAATAGCGCAGTATTTCAAATTATTAACTGGATTTGTTAGTGGCCTTTGGTACTGCAATTGTTTTACCATGGCAACTTCATTTTTTGACATTTGTCAATATTTGCAAATTTGTTGATTGTTGAGATCCTTATTGTTAGTAAAGTTTTCAATATTCTTTTCGTTATTTTGAATTTTTACAAAGTTTCAAACCATGGCGAATAATTTAGGGTACGAGAACTATGAGAAATTAGATATGATTGGGGTTTATTACCAAACAAATTTTAATGCAGAGCAAGCGAAGGAAATATATTTTGAAAGGTATTTATATTTACTGGAATGTTAGTCATCATTTGAGTTAAATAAAATGTGAATATTATAGATTTCCGGAAAGAAGGCAACCGTGTAAAAAACATTCATTAGGTTAAAACAAAATTTGGAAAATCACGGATCGTTTGAAAGGCCACGCGCCAAAACATATAGAAAAGAAAACGAAGAAAATAATGAAATAAATGTCCTTGCAGAGGTCACTGTTAACGAAAATTATACGTCTTGCAGAAAAATAGAAGAATCGGTGGGCATTTCAAAACGAAAGTATCAAAATTATTTAAAAATACCATTATAAACCATATATACCTCAAGTCATCCACCATTTGCATCCGGGTGATGCTCAATTGCGTATCGATTTCTGTAGATGGTATATTCAGAAAAGTGAAGAAAATGGTAATTTTGGTCGTTTAGTTATATGGTCGGATGAAAGCCATATAAGCTCCGCCGGAATTTACAATCGTGCAACGAATCGTTTCTGGTCTAACGAAAATCGGCATGTTACCGTGATCCGTCAGCAGCAAGGCAGGTTTGGGTTCAATGTGTCCTGTTTCATTTTAGGAGGCAGATTAACATTTTACATGTTTGAAGGCAATTTGAACCATCAACGATATTTGGAAATTTTGGACATTTGCCTTCCAGAATTGATTGATGATATTCCGTTAGCCCAGCTAAGAGAGGTTTATTTTCAGCAAGACGGGCACCTTGCCACAATGCAAGACTAGTAAGAGATTACCTCAATACAATGTTTCAAAACCATTGGATTGGTAACAATGGACCAGTTAATTGGCCAGCAAGGTCCCCAGACCTATCAATTTTAGATTTTTTTGTGGGGTTACCTTAAAAATAAAATTCATCAAAGACGGTATGAAACTCAAGAAGCTTTGATGAATGCTACAAGAGAAGCCTTTGAAGAACTACGTTTAAGACCCTATTTTTATTAAGATCCATTCAAGAAATTCTTCGGAGATATAGGATTTGTCTTGACCATAATGGTCAGCAAATTGAGCAATATTTATAAAATTTTAATTCTTCTTATTTTCGTTTGTCTCTAAATTTATAAATAAATACATCCAATATTTATATGAGTTTCAAATCAACAATTCTGGAAATAAAATAAATTATTTTGCCGAAATTTGTATCTTCTTCAATGACATATAATTACATAATGATGGTTTTCTATATTAGGCACAAAAAAACAATAGAAGATTACGAATTCAAAGCCTACTAAGAAATTCAGTTAATAATACAAAATACCACGCTATTTATCAAAATAAGTGATAATTGTTATATATATTTGAAGTGCTTAGAACAAGAGAAATTTAATTATGAGAAAATAGACAGGGTGTCCCATTTAAAAAAATGAAGTTGATCCCGATAACTTTTGACCTGACCCCGTATACTCATTCTGAAAACAGCACTGCATTCTACGCAAAAATTATATAAAGAACACTTTTCACTTTTTCTATAAGTTATCGTATAGCTGAGATACGGGGGCTGTCTCAAAATGCAACTTTTTCAAAAACGCCCTGTATCTCAAAAATGAGAAGAGCTAGAGTAATTATGTTTGTGTCATCTTTCGTTTCACAAAAAAGTAGCCAACGTTCGCGAAAACCGCATCTCTGTATCTTTGCTAATAACTGAGATGCCCTGCAAGGACAACAAAATGGGACAACCTGTACTTTTAGAATATAAAAAAATATATTAAGAAAATTAAGCCGTTTTAGAGTTTTTTTGTAGTATTTGTATAACTGCCGGAACAGTCATTTTGACCATTCGTATATTCATAATCAGTTTCGAGGTTGTATAACAAATATAATTACAACGTTGAGGTAAAACAATGTATTTTACTATTATTATGGTAATTTTTAGGAGTTTATTGCAAGTCAGAACTTGTCTAGTCGTGTCCGAAATTATGAATAATCTTCGCTATTTTTACCCACGCGCCCGAGATATGAAAAATGCAAGTTATAACTTGTTTCTATAGAGATCTACACATATATTCAAGTACTTTGAGAATGAGATTTCAAATTAGCTGCAAGTGAACGTTCTTGTGAGATACTTCTGTACGGGGTTAATGTCGTAGTAAAAAAAAATGTGGTCGTCTCGCGGTTTTGCACTACAACAGGCTTTAGGTTTAGATTGCCTTGCGGAGTTGGAAAACTTATCCAAGATAACGCTCCAAATCTCTTAAACATGAAGATAGTGAAAAGATAGACAAATAGGATATAAAGTGAAAGAATGGACGTTTGTATAGATATGATCATTTGGATCAGCTTTACTGATTTTATACATGAAATTTGATGATTGAACATTATAAATAAAGGTTCGAATTATAATACAATGGGAAGAATACATAAAGAGGACCTTATGTTGGCCTATGCCTGCGAAATTTCAATGAACACAACATCTGAACAACTCCTTATCAAAAGAAATTAATTTAACTCTGTGCTAAGAATGACCATTTTCTGTGTAATTCACAAACTAAATTGTACTAAATTAAATATAAACTAGGTAATCCATTAAGCTTTCACCAGACAATTGTTTAATATGCTATCGATTTCACAAACAAAACAAAAGCTCTAATTAAAACAAACATCGAATCAAACTCAAATTTCCCTGAACTTTGAAATTCTAATCAGACTTTCTGTGAAATCATGAGACTTTAATTCCATCTACATGAAAAAACCGTCCATGTTTTTAAATTTGCATTTAAGCCGAATAAATATTGTATAAGGCTTTTGACTTTAATTATAAAGGAAACATTATTTCAATTAACATTCAATCAACCGTAAAATAAACCAAGTATTTCAAGCATCCATTCAACCCATGAACAAATTTTCTTTGACCGGTAATTTCTTGTATAATAGTGACATGTTTATTTTCAAACCCTTTCATAAACATATTTAGTGATTTATCTTATATATGATAAAGGCAGTATTATATGCCTAACTTATAAATAGGACGGTACATTCAGTTAATAACCCTACATAATTGCCTTACGAAAAGTCAAATTAAATCATTCTCAAATAACAATCATTATATAATAAATTTAGTAATTATCTTTGGCTATCGCGATTATTTAAACAGAACGTCCTCAATATTTTCATTATAGCTTATTTTCATTAACCTCATGTTAGATTATGGATGATTTAAATATATATATATGTATATATATATATTATATTATATTAATGCTCTATTGACTCCATGAATGTAATGGAGCTCGTCATTTATATTGGAAACCCTGATTTAGGTGAAATAGGTTGTTTTATGGTTTTTTCTTGAAAAATATAAATTTAGGATACATAAAACAAAGTGTCCTCTTGCTAAAAAATATTCAACCAAGTTTATTTATTAGCTCAGCTAAATTGAAAGATGTGCCTTTTTACATTAGGTGAACATATGTGTTCTGTTAACAAATACCTTTGTTTGCGTGCAAAATTTGTGACAAACAAATGAAATTTGGGTTTAATAGGTTTAATAGTTGTAATAATTGCATGCTTCAAAATTATATATATATATATATATATATATATATATATATATATATATATATATATATATATATATATATATATATATATATATATATATATTTTAATTGCACTTTAAATTTGTTTAGGTTTTACAATCAATTTTTTATTATATTTGGTAACTTATTATATTCTAACAACGCTCTAAAAAATATAGAATTTTGATCTTTTTTATACTTTTTATGCTGCATCACAAAATTCTGTTTGTTTCTGGTATTATATACATGAATTTCATGAAATGTTTTCATGACATTTTTGAGATATGATGGCATTATTCCGCACTTAATTTTATGTACGAAAGTTTGTAACGAACCGCAATACATTACTACGGAATTTTTTTAATTAATTATTTAACAATCAGCCCTCGTAAAAGAAATGATGTAAGATTTCTTAGTATTCAAACACCTGCAATACCTAATTTAATATTTCTTAGTATTTCGTTTGATTGCACGACCAAAAATTAATTTGCTTCCCCTCCAACGTAGATTTCATAAAACATCGAATGTTTTATACGTCAGAGTAATCTCCGCCAATTACAGATAGGATTCCCCCAAACGGAAGCCACCACCGCCTACCGAGAGTCCCCTATAAAAACCGCGCCGCGCATCTTAAAAGTAAGTAAGTACCAGTAAAAGTACCTGTAAAACCGGTAGAAGAGAAGTACCTGTAAACCGGTAGAAGGGTAGCAGAAGAAGAAGAAATTTTTATCCGATCCTAGCGAAGAGTTCCATCGCGCCTCGTGAACGCATCCCGCCGCCGAGAATTATTTAGTTGGTTTTACCAGCTCCTGTCTTAGTTAGTCCGTTAGACTAACTTCGGTTCCAGAAAACCTGCACGTGACGGTTGTTTTAAAGCAAATCGCCGCTGACCTAGTGATAGCCGCCGCAAGTTTAGCTCCCTGTATTTGCAAACGCGCACCGCGAACCTTTTGTAAATAAATAGCTATCCTCGATCTTTGTGATTAACGACACGTAAGTCTCTAGAGTAATTCATTACACACACACACACACACAAAACCCTCAGGTAGCAACGGGCTAAGTCCCGAAGCAGTCGGGTGTACATACACAAATTACACACAAACCCTCAGGCGGCGACGGGCTAAGTCCCGAAGCAGTCGGGTGTACACACAGATTATACACAAAACGCTCAGAGAGCGACGGGCCAAGTACCGAAGCGATCGGGTGTGTATACACCACCTACACATACCAAAGGTGTTTCGACGGTCAACCCGAAGTCACCTAGGTCACTACACGCTACCATACACCTAACGACGGGAGCTAGATAGGACTATATAGCCCTGCAGCTCTCATCATTTACTCTCACTTACATTCTAAACACCTGCAATCACCAGCTCGCTGGCGAAGACCGAAGTGCCTGTAATCACAAACCAATTAAACGTAGAGTATCCGTCAAAGACCTGTAGAGAAGAAAAACCGTACATCGATAACCACGCGCTTAGTAATTGGATTTCAAGAAAACAATCAATTAATTGTTTTCCACCAGCTTATTCCGCAAGTATAAAAACCGCCTTCAATAAATACGCGTTTTGTGCGTATACACTTAGGTAACGTTCGCTTGCATCTACGTGAGATTTCGTTCATTTACATAAAAGAAATCACCACCATAAAATTACATCCCAGAATATAACGCGCAAATATATTAATTATACAACCAAACGTGTATAATCCGCCCAGCCTAAATTCAATGCGAAAGTAAACCTCTGAAGATATTAATATTATCGAACGTAATAGATCGCGAAGGTAAATTGCTTCACGAAGCATACGCGCCTGTTCGTCTCCCAGTAATTACTACAGTTAAAGCAGGAAAGCAGCAAGCAAGTAGGCCGGTAAACGCTGGTCATGCGTACGACCGTGAACTCGGGATATCGATTTTCACTAGTGGCCTAGATCTGCGCAACCCCCGTTTTAAATAACCAGTAGTTTGTTTATTCATTCTTTTCTTTTGTAGACAAGGCCGTATCCAGCATAAATAATTAATTAAACGCAACGTTATTAATCATTTAAACATTACGTTCCTCATTGAGTGTAACTAGGGAGTATTAATATTTGTTTACAGAAACGACTTCGACCAAACTAAGCCCCCTTCCCGAGTGAGTGGATGGAATAGGACATCCAAATTTTCCGTCCAAACCTAGTGGATGTCCCGACGCCGCTGTCTATGTATTAAATTCAAATTGTTTTCTCATTTTTTTCTCAATTTTATGTTTATGTTGGTTGTTCATAATGTTATTAGCCTAGTTTAAGTGTGAATACGTTAGACTTGTATATAATAGAATAATATACTATTAAACCGTTTTATTATAATTATTTTATGTGGACAGTGTAGAGCTAAAGTTTAAATCTTCCGAAGAACTCACCTCCCTCTTTAGTTTCTAATCTAAAGACCGATTGCAGTTTAGCCGCGGCAAATATAAAAATTGTGAGAAAGGACCTTACAAGTTAACGCCATCATCTCCAAGAAGCCCCCAATTTTCATCCAGTTTAATGATTTCAACGTAACATCTATACTTGTATATCTACCACATTATATTATTATACAATTATATACAGTTTGTCTTGCCCATTTACTTAAATAATCACTGCACCTATTCGGTATTTATGGCCGAAAATGATCAGCTTTTTTAGTATGAGGCATTTTCCTCAAAGGTATTATTGCAGTCCTTTTAAGTCGTTCAGGTACTATTCCAATTTCCATTGAACTGTTCATTAGGTTTAATAGGGGACCCACCACTTCATCAAATGTTGTTTTAAAAATTTCTATTGTCACTTCGTCGGGCTTCCTTTATTAGGTAGCATAAAAATTACTGTTCTTAATTCTTCTAATCTTGCATTCCCATCATCCATTTCTATCTGATCATTCATGCTTAGTATACTTTGTCCAATTTCCTTAATACTATCAACAAAATAGTTATTGAATTTTTGTACTATTTCAGTTACATCTCTATAAGGAACACCATTGAATTCTATTTGGTTGTAAGATTCTCCTTGCTTACTGGATACCACAGTCTTTAGTGTTTTCCACATTAAATTTGAGTGATGTTTATTTTGATCTACTGCTTGTTCAAAATATTCCCTTTTAGCTCTCCTGCCCTCTTCTACTACTAAATTTTTGTTTATTTTGTATTCTGCCCAGTCTTCTGTTCTCTTTGTAAACGTAAATCTTCTATATATTTGTTCTCTTTTTTCATTTTATTCAACAATTCAGTCGTGAACCATGGTTTGTACTTCCTCCTTATATTAATACTTATTTTTGGCATCGCACTGTCTATTACACTAAGTATATTAGACCTACACTCTAGATCATTTAGCCTATAATTGTATTGCATATTACCCATTAAACTCGTTAGACTTCTAACATCTGTGATTTTTTTACGATAGCTGTACTTACTGCAATTATCATTGTAATCAATATTAACACCTATTCTAATCAATAAGTGATTATTAAATACTGGTTGTTTCATCACTTCACAATTTAATGTACTGCGATTACTTATTACTAAATCTATAAGTGATTCTTGTCCATCGTATGACACATGAGTAGATTCTAAAACATGTTGTTTAAGTCCATAATTATTCATACATTTTTTTAACCTATTTGAATATGAGTAACTCTTATTCACATTTATATTAAAATCACCAGCTACAATGACATTACACTTTTGTATAACTAAGAAATTTTCACACATGTCTAAACACAAATTCTAAAGATCTTGCTTATGGACCACTAGGCGAACGATATAAACATCCTACAATATAAATTTACTTACCTATATATACTTTAACAAAAATGCACCAGTAACTCATTTGCTCCATGTACTCTCTAACAAAACTGTAACTTATCTCACTTCTTACATACAGTTGTACTCCATCTGTTGAACTGCTGGTAGAATCAAGTCATATAGTATTATATCCATTTATTATTACTTCAAAATTGTCTATGTTTTCTGTCAGATGTGTTTCAGTAAAGCATACTATTTCCGGCCTTTTATTATTTATAAATTAATCGTATTCATCATAATGAGCTATTACACTTTGTGCATATTGTGAAAATATATACTCTTCTGTTGTTCTTTAGTTGCTATTTATTACTATCTTCATATTGATACTTATTTCACTGTTGATTTATCTTTTTTTAACACACTGCAATCATAGACACTATGTTTCACATCTAGTTGTAAATTTAATTTTTCGTTTGTCACACTACAATTTATACATTTTACACTTGTACTGTTACAGTCTTTTGTTAAATGTTCATTTCTGCAATTTCCACATGCTTGTTTATTGTTACACTGCTCTGCTTTATGATAACAACCACTACAATTATAACAGCTCATAACAATCACACACATTAACCATCCAATGCGTAACTTTCCTTCTTTCATCATCTTTGCATGTGCATTTATGTTAGTTTCTAACAGTAGACGAACAACTGTTTCCTACTAAAGCTAGATGCAGATTTATACAATATATGGCGAATAAACCTGATAAATTTTGGCTAGTTGTTGATATCAATTCTCAATATCTCCTGAATGGTTTTCCTTATTATTTTTTTTTATGATTTTGGTACAAGTGGAGATTTGTACTGCATACTGATGATGTGAATGAGCGAACCAAGTGTTTCTCGCAAAGATAGCCCGAGATGGTATCAAAGAATATAATTCAACAGCACAATAGCCGTTGTAATAACGATAATACAAAGAAAGAACTGAAACCATCCTTCTATGCTCAAGGGACTGTACGTGAGAAGTTAAGGACGAGTCATTTATAAGCCTAATCGCTCTCTTTTGAATACGATCAGCAATATCGAGAGCGTATTGGGGAGCACTAACCCAAAGGTGAGAATTATATTCCAGATGGGGCCGAATTTGGGCCTTATACAGCAGAAGGAGTTGTCGAGAGGTAAAGTACTGCTTAGATCTGTACAAAAAGTCTATTTTACGAGCAGCTGTTTTGGTAGCTGACAGAAGATTGTCAAGCCATAATAGATTTGAAGATACAGTCATACCCAATAGAGTAATAGAGTCTGAAAACTTAAGAACTGAGCCATTCATACTTACAACAGGAAATGATCGATGTTTTTTGGAGGACACAAGGCAACACTAAGTTTTGTTAGCATTAAATTTAACTAGATTATTGCTTCCCCATTCGAGAATACGTTGAATGTCTTTGTTAATTGAATTTGTCATTTCAGCTTTCATTTCTTGATTTGACATAGAAGGTGAATTGTCACTATGAATTGACTGAGATGAACCACAGTGAAGAGTGCTATCGTCAGTAAAGCAATGGATGGGGTTAATTGTTGAAGAAATAAGGTCATTTATGTACAGCAGAAAAAGTGTAGGCGCTATAACGGATCCCTGTGGTACGCCCGCGTTAATGCTAACTTCTTTTGAAAAAAAGCCATCAACTGCGACACGTATTCGTCTTTTATGATGGAAACTAGAAACCCAGTTGTTGAGCGTATCATTTAACCCAAACGAGGTGAGTTTGGCAAGTAAACGCTTATGCCAAACTTGGTCAAATGCCTTTAAGATATCTAAAGCGACTACAACTGTTTCACCCGACTGCTCTACTGTATTGTTCCAAACTTGGGTCACATATGAAAGAAGATCATCTGAAACGACTTTGCCTAAACCCATATTGGTGGTCACTAAGGAGTTTGTTAGTTTCAAGGAACGTGAGCAGTTGCTGATTGATGGCTTTTTCCATGATTTTAGACAAAATGGAAGTGATGGCAATTGGTCTGTAGTTTGAGGATCGGTCTTATCGCCTTTTTGGGATAGGTTGAACATTTGCTAACTTCCATGATGAAGGAATTCCCAGAAGACATAGAGATCGTATAGAGCTTAGATAGGACTGGTACTAGTTCGGAGGAAAATTTCTTTAAGACAATAGCTGGATACCGTCTGGGCCAGTCGCATTATTGAGATCAAGCCTACTGATGATCGATTCCAAGAGCTTGTACCGAAAATGAATTGGTTTCATAGCGTATGAAGAAGAGTTGACTAGGGGCACATATTTTCCAGAATCATTGAGACATGAGTTTGATGCAAACAAATCCACAAAAACATTGGCTTTGTCTACAGAATTAGCAACTACCGATCCGTCAATAGATGTCAGGGGGGGAAATGAAGATGTTCCAAAGTTTTTACTAATGGCTTTAGCTAAAGACCAAAATTTCCGACTGCCTAAAGGAGATGTAGCTAGTTCATTGCATTTTCGTTGTTCGAACAACTTTTTAGTTTTAGAGATGTCACTTTTGCAGATATTTCTAGCACCAACGTATTCTACGTGACTGTCAACCGATTTATTAGATTTCCATTTAATGTAATATTTATTTTTTAAAGATATTGCGCAAGTCTTATTGAACCAGGGTTGGGAATGTGAATGACCTATACGGTACTGTTTTTTGGGAATCCCATGAGGATGGCTTCCGATACTGAAAGAGCGATGTCCGAAGAAAAGGACGACTAACAATATTCACGCCATGGTAAGGTTGCAAAGAAATCCCGTAAATCACTCCATCGAGCTGACTTAAAACACCACAAGGTTCTATTGGTTTTGTGAACAAGAGTGGAATTAGGTACAGTAGAAATGATTTCTATTAGACAATGGTCGGAAAGACCTAAAGGCGAGAGAACGGAAGTTTTATAAACAAGAGGGTTTGATCTAAGAAAGAGATCTAGAAGATGTGGAGTATGGTTAGGGTTATTCATTTGTGTGAGATCACATGAAATAGCAAATGTTTCTGCACTATGACCAGCAGGATTTGTAGTAGATGAAAACTGAAGCCAATTAGAGTTATGAACATTGAAATCGCCTACAATTGAGATATCGCAAGATGGAAACTGAGACAGGAGATAGTCAACTTTCATACTAAGGTAATCGAAGAAGTCTTGAAAGTTACTGTCATTAGGAGACCTATAAATGCAACAGTAGAATTTGCAAGTCGGGTGACTCGGAGCTTTCAGAGGAGACTTGTGTTTCAGATAGTAATAAAATATCAGGTTGTAAAGATGTTGGTGAATATAGCATTAAGACCTGATACAGTGGATGTTGCAGTAGTGAATCAGAAAATTGATACTTTCGATGACCGAGGTCGCTTGGGCCCTGCCCTCCCGGACATCCGAATGAGGCAGAATTTTACGTCCGGCATTTATTACCCTATAAACCACAGCCATCTTATTTTTTAATTTGGGACTTTTAATCCGATAGGAAGACAGTGAGGGCGAGAAGGAAGAATAAGGATGAGAATAGATTAAGGATGAAGGAAAAGGTAAC
The DNA here is from genome assembly GCA_036346205.1 of Vesta saturnalis. Lineage (NCBI taxonomy): Eukaryota > Metazoa > Arthropoda > Insecta > Coleoptera > Lampyridae > Vesta > Vesta saturnalis. Next base: position 2,872,994 of record JARFJB010001594.1, read on the forward strand.
CGGCAGCCTTTACCGAGCTCAGAAAATCGGAGAGCCAATATTAAGGAGCCCATGGTAAGGGTGGTGGTACCTCCCTGGCTGGCATGGAGTATACATGCCTACCACCTTTAGGAAAAGATGATGTGTGTCTTAACAACCAACCCTTTCCAGAATATATTGTTTTAACATTAATGGAACCTTTCCTAAATATGGGTAGAAATGTCACTACCGACAACTTTACCATCCAAAAGTTAGCAACAATGCTGGCAAAAAAAAACACAATAGTAGGAACAATGAACCGAGCAAGAACGGAATTACCAATTTGTATCAAGAATAAAAAAAGGGCAGAGTTATATTCTACCACAGTAATGAAAAATGATAAAAGCACCTTGTTAATTTATCACGGTAAAGTTAATAAAAATGTTATATTGCTAAGTACGACTGTGGCTATAGATGATGGCAAAAAGAAGAAACCTGAGACAGTGTTGTATTACAATGAAACAAAATTTGGGGTAGATGTGTTGGACCTGAAATAAATTTGGCCTATCGTGCTAAACACTCAAGAACACTTAGGAGGATGGATAAAGGGATAATGAATTGCCTATAGATGCCTATGAACAGCTACCTTAAATTTTCTCATATCATAAGTGAGAGGAAAGCAGGAACTATGGAGATCATTCCAGAGTTTAGAAGCCGTGTAGAAAATGTGGATTGCGCCCGTTTGGTACGACAAGTGGAGATTTGTACTGCATACTGATGATGTGAATGAGCGAACCGAGTGTTTCTCGCAAAGATAGCCGAGATGGTATCAAAGAATATAATTCAGCAGCCAATAGCCGTTGTAATAACGATAATACAAAGAAAGAACTGAAACCATCCTTCTATGCTCAAGGGACTGTATGTGAGAAGTTAAGGACGGGTCATTTATAACCCTAATCGCTCTCTGTTGAATACGATCAACGATATCGAGAGCGTATTGGGGAGCACTAACCCAGAGGTGAGAATTATATTCCAGATGGATCCGAATTTGGGCCTTATACAGCAGAAGCAGTTGTCGAGAGGTAAAGTACTGCTTAGATCTGTACCAAAAGCCTATTTTACGAGCAGCTGTTTTGATAGCTGACAGAAGATGGTCAACCCATGAGAGATTTGAAGATACAGTCATACCCAACAGAGTAATAGAGTCTGAAAACTTAAGAACTGAGCCATTCATACTTACAACAGGAAATGATCGATCTTTTTTGGCGGACACAAGGCAACACTGAGTTTTGTTAGCATTAAATTTAACTAGATTATTGCTTCCCCATTCGAGAATACGTTGAATGTCTTTGTTGATTGAATTTGCCATTTCAGCTTTAATTTCTTGATTTGACATAGAAGGTGGATTATCACTATGAGTAGACTGAGATGAACTACAATGAAGAGTGCTATCGTCAGCAAAGCAATGGATGGGGTTAGTTGTTGAAGAAATAAGGTCATTTATGTACAGCAGAAAAGTGTAGGCGCTATAACGGATCCCTGTGGTACACCCGTTAATGCTAACTTCTTTGAAAAAAGCCATCAACTGCGACACGTATTCGTCTTTATCAAGGAAACTAGAAACCCAGTTGATGAGCGTATCATTTAACCCAAACGAGGCGAGTTTGGCAAGTAAACACTTATGCCAAACTTGGTCAAATGCCTTTGAGATATCTAAAACGACTAAAACTGTTTCACCGGACAGCTCTACTGTATTGTTCCAAACTTGAGTCACATATGAAAGAAGATCATCTGTTGAACGACTTTGCCTAAACCCATATTGGTGGTCACTAAAGGAGTTTGTTAGTTTCAAGTAACGTGAGCAGTTGCTGATTGATGGCTTTTTCCATAATTTTAGACAAAATGGAAGTGATGGCAATTGGTCTGTAATTTGAGGGATCGGTCTTATCGCCTTTTTTGGGGATAGGTTGAACATTTGCTAACTTCCATGATGAATGGAATTCCCCAGAAGACATAAAGATCGTATAGAGCTTAGATAGGACTGGTACTAGTTCGGGGTACATTTCTTTAAGGCAATAGCTGAGATCAAGCCTACTGATGATCGATTCCAAGAGCTTGTACCGAAAATGAATTGGTTTCATAGCGTATGAAGAAGAGTTGACTAGGGGCACATATTTTCCAGAATCATTGAGACACGAGTTTGATGCAAAGAAATCCACAAAAAACATTGGCTTTGTCTACAGAATCAGCAACTACCGATCCGTCAATAGATGTCAGTGGGGGAAATGAAGATGTTCCAAAGTTTTTACTAATGGCTTTAGCTAAAGACCAAAATTTACGACTGCCTAAAGGAGATGTAGCTAGTTCATTGCATTTTCGTTGTTCGAACAACTTTTTAGTTTTAGTGATGTCACTTTTGCAGATATTTCTAGCACCAACGTATTCTACATGACTGTCGACCGATTTATTAGATTTCCATTTAATGTAATATTTATTTTTTAAAGATATTGCATCAGCACAAGTCTTATTGAACCAGGGTTGGGAACGTGAATGACCTATACGGTACTGTTTTTTGGGAATGCATAACTCCATTCCCATGAGGATGACTTCAGATACTGAAAGAGCGATGTCCGAAGAAGAGGACGACTTAAAACAATATTGACGCCATGGAAAGGTTGCAAAGAGATCCCGTAAATCACTCCATCGAGCTGACTTAAAACACCACAAGGTTCTTTTGCGAACAACAGTGGAATTGGGTACAGTAGAAATGATTTCTACAAGACAATGGTCGAAAAGGCCTAAAGGCGAGAGAACGGAAGTGTTATAAACAAGAAGGTTTGATGTAAGAAAGAGATCTAGAAAATGTGGAGTATGGTAAGGGTTATCAGGTATTCTTGTGGGTTCAGAAATCATTTGTGTGAGATCACATGAAATAGCAATTGTTTCTGCACTATGACCAGCAGGATTTGTAGTAGATGAAAACTGAAGCCAATTAGAGTTATGAACATTGAAATCGCCTACAATTGAGATATCGCAAGATGGAATCGAAGAAGTCTTGAAAGTTACTGTCATTAGGAGACCTGTAAATGCAACAGTAGAATTTCACAAAATTAATACAAGAATGTTTAAACCAAATCACGTAAAAATTTTTATTTTCTAAGGAATAAACCCTCTTGCAAGCAATTCTGTCCTTGATGTAGGCACATACGCCTCTTTTATATCGAAAGTTAGAGTGGAGGTGGTATTGAGGAAATTGCAAATCGGGTGACTCGGAGCTTTCAGAGGAGACTTGTGTTTCAGATAGTAATAAAATATCAGGTTGTAATTGTTCAAGATGTTGGTGAATAGCATTAAGATTAGACCTGATACCGCGGATGTTGCAGTAGTGAATCAGAAAGTTGATACTTTCGATGACCGAGGTCGCTTGGGCCCTGCCCTCCCGGACATCCGAATGAGGCAGAATTTTACGTCCGGCATTTATTACCCTAGAAACCACAGCCATCTTATTTTTTAATTTGGGACTTTTAATCGGATAGGAAGACAGTGAGGGCGAGAAGGAAGAATAAGGATGAGAATAGATTAAGGATGAATGAAAAGGTAACCGGCAGCCCTTACCGAGCTCAGAAAATCGGAGACCCAATACTAAGGAGCCCATGGGAAGGGTGGTGGTACCTCCCCGGCTGGCATGGAGTATGCCTACCACCTTTAGGAAAAGATGATGTGTGTACTAACAACCAACCCCTTCCAGAATATGTTGTTTTAAAATTAATGGAACCTTTCCTAAATATGGGTAGAAATGTTACTACCGACAACTTTTTTACCATCCGAAAGTTAGCAACAATGCTGGCAAAAAAGAACACAACAATAGTAGGAACAATGAACCAAGCAAGAAGGGAATTACCAATTTCTATCAAGAATAAAAGGGCAGAGTTATATTCTACCACAGTAATGAAAAATGATAAAAGCACCTTGTTAATTTATCACTGTACAGTTAATAGTCATATTGCTAAGTACGCTATATCCAACTGTGGCTATAGATGATGGCAAAAAGAAGAAACCTGAGACAGTGTTGTATTACAATGAAACAAAGTTTGGGGTAGATGTGTTGGACCGAATGGCTAGAAAATATTCTACGAAATCTGGTTCACGTAGATGGCCAGTTCATATGTTTTACAATGTTTTAGATCTTGCCAAAATCAACGCTTGGATAGTTTATAAGGAAGTCGTAGGCAGTAAAATAAAAAGAAGAGACTTTATTTTCACTCTAGCTGAAGAACTAAGAAAAGAGTATTTCGATTCGAACCAAGATTCTGGTGCAAGTACCAGCATATCTGATACAACGAAACCTAAAAAAAAAATTAAAAAATGTGACAAAAATAAAACTGCTGACGTTTGTTCAATGTGTAACAAATATGTTTGTGTAAAACGTGGAAGTGTAACAAAGACCAATATTTGTGTGAACTGTAGAGTGTAATATAGCATGTAAAACTGTTCCGAATTCTAATTATATTAGAATCAATTTTATTTCTAATTAAAACGAATATTTACCCACAAAAGTGTTTTTTTATGTTTCTTTCTCAATTAAGTGTAAAATATATAAAGAATACATCCCAAAATTACCTTTCTTTTCCAGAGGTCAAAATGACCGACCACAGCAGTTGTGGTATTACAATAGCCAGCGATGCTAGTTTTAAAATACTTCAATATGGTTCCTCACAATAGTTCAACATTTTCCTTACCGTTATGTCAATATTTATTCTTCGACAATATGCTTTATGTGTATCATCATTAACGGGTACTTACAGTTTTAACTTTTAATCACATGGAAATCATGACAATTTAAATCTTAAATTTATGCAGTTTTGTATTGTTACCTAATTTACAAGTTCTTAAAATATCATGACTCATGATTGTGATTTCTAACGGGTTTGCATTATGCACCATTATAATGTACTGATCGATCTAAAAACTATCTCTACTCGTAGAAAGTTTATAAAAGATTACAGAAACTTTACGAGTGTTTATAAAAAAAAATAACAGACAAATAATAGAATAAAATAAATTGAAGCATTCTCATTTATTTCCAGCTTATAGCACAGTACAGCTTATCAGTATAAACGGATTAAATAGGAATATGATGTAGCAATAAACTTTTTAATTTACGCTATAGAATATGATTATAATTCTTTAATTATATTTAAGAATTAAATTCATCGCTTTACAAGTAGCATTTGCAATTTCAAACAGCACAAACAAAAAATCTTCATTATAAGAAGATTATAAGCACTAACTTAACATTAAGAAGCATAATATATAATTCTATCGATTGAGAACCAAAATACTAAATCTATAAAAAATTTATAAAAATACGACAGAAACCCAAAAATCCAAAAAGAATGGAAACTAAAATAAAAATTAAATATAAATCTGTATTTGCTATCTGCTAGTTATCCTCTGCAAGACTGTTAATTTCGCAATTAATTTCCAAAAGTTGTTTAACGTAGGTTTGGTCACAGAGCACTTCTGCAAGAGATATTAGTATGCATTCTAACGCATTCTCAGCCAAATTTAACTGAATACTGCACTCTTTCACTACTTCTTTTGTTGCTTCTTCAATCTACAGCAATACAACATTAGTTAAGCACTTAAACATTATCAGAAGTCTTACCTCATCTGGATACATGAACATTCCAAAATTATATTTTAATCTCTTCTTAACACCACCATTTTGATAGAAAATGGTAAATTCGTCGTAGTTTTCTTTAATTTTGAAATATATACCTGCTTTAAGCCCACCTTTAGGATCACGTGATAATAAACTTCTAAAATTGTAAACTAGGTTTCGACGTTCAGTCACATCGACTGCAGTTAAATATGGCCGCAACGTGTAAATTAAAGCAGTATCATAGGTTTTTATACCATTTGCATTAGTAACTGCTTCTGTCCATTGCACGAAAGCGGAATTTGAGGTAAAGAAGTAATTATATTCTTTTTGTGAATGTGATTCTTTTGACTGGATAAAGTGACCTATAAAAAAAATTGGTTTAGATTAAGATACTGGTATCAGTAATGTTTACCTGTATGTGGATAAAGCTGATCAAGCATGACTGTGATAACTCTACTAATGTGATAACCAGGATCACAGAGTAAAACACCATATCTTCCTGCTATTTCAAAACGAAGCGCTAACAAAACATGCTCCTTTTCTAAAGAAGTAGCAACTGTTTCTAAACGGTTACCTAATTGCACGTAATCATCGACTGTTTCAATGTTTTCTTCACAGGATACAAGATATAGGTAGTTGGTGAGACCTGGAAATTTTTCATTAAGTACTACGAGTTTAGTCCACAATTCTAAAGCGAGTCCTACGCAAGTGTGGTGGAGAGGAGTGATAGGTGGGGAGTAGCTGTAAATTTAATATTAGCGATTGTAAGTATGAGATTTTAAATGCTTACATATGTAGATATTCACGAAGATTGTAACATCCACTTTCTTTAAAACCCTGATAGAGCGCCAAGAAATTACCGATGGTATTGTAATTATGTCTTTCAAGAAGTTGATGAATATGTACTTCAATTTGTGATGCAAAATTTTCATAATGCCATACTGATTCAAACTTTAAAATCTGTTTCGATTCAGTTGCCCACACAGGTAGAGGTAGTGGATGATTAGCAAGCCACGGTCCATTTACTTGAGTAGCATCTAATACTTCATCGAGAAGATTATATGCATTTGAATGATGAATATTGTTGTTGTTGTTGTTATATACGACGCCATTTTCTCCAAGATGATTTATCAAGAAAGTATCATTACAGTAAAACGGTTCGTGATGAATGCATTTTCCGGATTGTCCGGATTTGCTTCCCCCTAGGAAGGAGCTTTCTGAGATCCACGATGGTGGATTTTCGAGTCAACTTGGCCATTCACAGCCCCAGCGTCCAACGGTTGGTAAGTATGCCTTATCGGTATTATCCAATTCATTACACAATAACGTTTTCGACGAGACGCTATTGTTACATGGTTTGAGCCCATGTACAGCACCATTTTGGTCCGCTGTACACAGTAACGTTTCTATTTGAGGTTTTTCACGATCTGTAAACATGTGATCTATTAATAATTATACTTTGCGGAATTTGAAATTAGTGCAAGACCGTTTATAATTGTATTTAATGAGCAGATTACAGTTATTCATTAATGATTATGTACATTGAAAATACCATTAATCATGCAATTTCCTGTGAGTCATGAATTTTTTGTGTATACAGCGATGTATGTATTTTAAAAATTATTAGACAATAAAAATAATTAAAATATACATAATTCAAGACTTTTTAGATCACCTGTATTGTGACGTCACAAACAAATGCCACGCAATACAAACATCAGCTGTCTACGATTATTTTTTGAAATCGATACTTAAAATTAGTAGGAAAATTAAAAAAATGATTACAATCACTCACCCATACAACGAAAAAGACCAAATAAAAATGAAAAAGTTTTCTTCTTCTTTGTTTTCTTTTCCTACTCGTGTAACTCCTTGCCACAAATTCGAATAAACTCGAATGGTTTAGCTAACTGTGTTAGTCACTATATATAGGGTTTCTGTCCCCACTTAACGCTTGTCCTTAATGACGTACACCACGATAGCAAGAATGGATTTAAATGTTTAATTAAACAAACACTTTTTAAAATCAGTCCACTTGTCAACACTTTTATAATGTTTTGGTTTACACAACTTAAACACATCAAATAAGAGAAAGTCCATCATCTTGTACTTGTGTTGCCTCAAATATCTGAAAAGAGATAAAAGTTAATCTAATTACACAACACGTGCGTACTAATTAAATAAAATTACGCAATAACAGATATTTCATAGAAACGTTTATTTACAAAAAATACAATTCATCAATATTAAACTTCAATGTCAACGGACTAATTCGTAATTTTAACAAATAACGTCACTGACTTCCCAAGTTCTTTCACCTCAAAGTAGGATTTTTTTATTTTAAAATGAGTTTTCACTTTGTAAATGTATTGGAATTGCTTTTATGACTCAAGAAAATTTTACAATCAATTAAAAACGTCATTAGGTATCTGATAATTCTAATTAAAGTGGGTACGTATTTTATATGTCATAAAATGATAAAATCACGTTCTAGGAATGCCCCCTTTCACAAAATCTTTAAATTTTGATCCGTACTCATTCCGCATATAATTACTATCGCTTAAAATTGTTTAGCTTTGGTGGATTAAAATAGTGTATTTTACATACTGTAAAACGGGGGGACTTGATAAAAATTTTGACAAACTTTGTACGCTCAACGCTTTAATAACAATCCAAAAATCAAAGAAAAAATATTAAGTATAACTTTGGCCCCTAGGGTACAAAGTCCCATAGGTGCCATTCCATAACCCTTCCTCATTTTCAAAAAAAAAATGTTCAAACGTCATTTTTCAAGTCGCCCCGTTGTGGGGCGAATTAAAAAACAGGCGAAATTCAATGTAAAATTTAACTCTGTGCTATACAGGAGTGAAATGAAACATTATTATATAAAAAAAAGTGCATTTAATTTTGAGTATAAAAAAGGGATTTAATCAATATTCTACGCTGTTATACAAAACTTTTTTTATTAAAATCTGGCACATTTATAACAAAATAAAAAATTCTTGAACAAAAAACTCTTATAAAACTAAATAAGATTAAAAAATATATAATTCCTGGAAATTTAATTGCACCTCTTCTGAGTTCCTGAGAGTTTAGTCTTTTCTTGATTTCAGTTTTCGCCACCAACGCCTTCTTCAGGGACGCAAGGAAAGACAAAAGCATCAGCCATTTTAGAATGTGGTCTCGTATAAGAACAAAAATGTGAGTCGTTTTCATTGGAGATTATTTTAGCGACAAATCTTTAGGCAATATTTTTTTTGTTCTCAGCTCTACTAGTATAAAGTCATTTGGTTTGTAGTTTTTGGTATCTTGGGAAGCCTGTTTATCAGTCGTCATATTGGTCTCTTCAGAAGGCACTAGTTGAGTCTCATTAATTTTAGAGCTGTGAGCTACAGCCTCTGGTTCATATTCGTATTCGTTCTCCTCGCCTGACTCAAATATGTCATTATTTTTGTCTGTTTCAGAATCGATGAGTGTTTCTTCTAAATAATCGTTCAGAATGTTGTATTAGTAGGTTAGTTAGGGACGGGAGCCACAGCTTTGGATATAGTGAGGTTAAGATGGCACATATTATACGAGGCGGTAGATTGAGACTTTAGTTCCGTGACGTTGCCGTGTTTCTAACCTCAATTAGTCTAAAGATGTAAATAAATAAGAAAACTAAAAAATCTACGGTAACCTGATATTTGCCTTAAATAGAAATAAAAAAGAAAACTAAAATCTACGGTAACCTAGGTTAAACTAGATTAGATAAACAAAACTACAGTAACCTAAAAAAAAATTGTAAGGCCGGGGATTCGAACCCGCACCAAAAGCGTTGCAAGCGACTCCGGTTCCACGACACCACCAGCGCCTTAGACCATTTAATGGTCTAAGACCAGCGCTGTAGCAGTTTAACATTGAAAGTGATATTTAAACCATTTTTAAATATTCGTAAATGATGACGTCTAACACACATGACGTCATGGACGGAAAGTCTCAATCTACCGCCTCGTCATATTATTAGTTAGATGTTAGTAATCTAGTTATGTATGAGGCTGTAGGGGCTTGTTAATTAAAAATAAAAAGAAAGACATTTTGCATAATAAAACATGGTGGCAGCGGTAAATCGTTAGAGAAAAAAAAATATCGTAAAAATCTCAGGAACATTGAGTAATAAAATGGTGGACAACGGAAACCAGGTTCAACAAGCGGGAAGTCTCAACCTAAAGGTAGCTACACCAGAAAAATTTAACTTTCCGGTACCAGGAATGTGGTCCCGATGGATAAAACGATTTGAAAGATACATGGCAGTGTCGGGTTTAAACAGCAGGAATAATCAAGAGAAAATAGACATACTTTTGTATACAATGGGGGAAGAAAGCGAGCTAATTTTAGTGCAGTTTGCTACAGCTCCAACGACATACGAAGAAGCTTTAAAAGCATTTGAAGGTTACTTTATACCTCGAAGAAATGTAATTTTTGAACGTTTCAAATTCAATTCGAGGATACAAGTCCAGGGCGAATCGATTGATTCGTATATTACGGCTCTACACACTTTGTCTGAATTTTGTGAATATGGAAACTTAAGAGATGAGTTAATAAGGGACACGTTAGTAGTCTGTACGCTGGATAAGAAAACCAGTGAAAGACTACAATTGCAAGCTGATTTAACATTGCCAAAGGCAGTATTAGCTGCGAGACAGGCTGAACAACTCATAGAACAAGGCGTAATTCTCAGACAGGGTGGCATGAATTCAGGTGGAGAAGTAAGGGTAGTAGCAAACACGAAAAATCAACACAAGAAGACTCAGGGTGCAGGAACAGCATTGTAGGGGCAGAATAATGGACAAAATTCAAGTCAAAAACAAGAAGGTAGCTGTTGGTTTTGCGGTAAAGAGAGGCATTCAAGGGAGAAGTGTCCAGCAAGGAAAGCAAAGTGCTCAAAATGTAGTAAGGTGGGACATTGGCATAAGGTATGTAAAAACATAAAATTTGTGAAAACTGTTGAGGACGAGGAAATCAAGAACATTAGGGTTTAATTCAGAGGTTAATTCTCAATATCATTGTTATTTAGAAGTTGATGGGTTTAAAAATAAGGTAAAATTCTTGGTTGATACTGGAGCGGACGTCAACTGTTTACCTGCAGCGTTATTGAGCTCTGAGTTGAAAAATAAAGTAGATACATGCAGGGAGGTGATATCCGGCCCAGATGGTAGAAATTTAGAGATAGTAGGAATTGTAAGATTAGGTTTGACATACCGGGGAAGTAAACATGTAACGGAGTTTTATGTGTTGAAAAACTTAAAAGTTGCTATCTTAGGCAGACCAAGTATAGTAAAGTTAACTTTGTTGAAATTTACCGGGAGCATGCAAAAAGAAAATACTAGTGTCAGGGTTTTTGAGGAATTCCCTGCTCTTTTTGATACCATTGGTGAATTAAAGGATGAAATAGAAATTGTCATAAAAAATTATGCGCAGCCTTATATTCAGGCAGCACCCTTTGCCTTTGCTAGGTAAATTGGAAGCAGAATTAAAACGGTTGCAGAAATTGAAAATTATTGTGCCGGTAGAGGAGCCTACTTCTTGGGTTGCACCTATAGTGGTGGTCCCAAAAATGACACGGTAAGGATTTGTTGTGATTTTACAAGGTTAAATAAGAGTGTATTAAGATCTCATTTTCCGATACCAAGGGTAGAAACTACGTTGGCCAAACTGATAGGTTCGCGGGTTTATTCAAAACTAGATGCAAACTCTGCATTTTATCATTTAAAATTAAAGGAAAGCTGTCAACATTTGACAACCTTTATAACGCCAATAGGCCGGTTTAAATTCACACGTTTGCCTTTCGGAATTTCGTGCGCGCCGGAATACTTCAGTCAAAAATTCTAAAAAATTGTAACTGGGTTAAGAGGAGTGGTACACCATATCGATGATGTATTGGTTTTTGCGGAATCAATGCCGGAGCACGATAAAATTCTAAGGGAGGTTTTGGAACGGTTTAAAAGGGAAGGTATATCCCTAAACAGGAAGAAATGTATGTTCGGGGTGTCGTCAGTTCCATTTTTGGGACATACCGTTTCGAGAAACGGAATTACTATAGATCAGAAAAGGGTAGAAGCCATTTCTAAATTCAAAAGACCAACCAATAAAACAGAACTTATGCGGTGGTTGGGCATGGTAAATTTTGCAGCAAAATTTATCCCAAATAGATCAGAAATTCCTGTTACGCAGTTGTTGAAAAACAATGTAACGTTTGTATGGGGTGACGTACAAGAAAAAACTTTTGAGAACATTATTCGGTTATTACAAGAAGCGCCTTGCTTAGCATACTATAATACAAAAAAAACTGTCATTGTTAGCGCGGATGCTTCCTCATACGGTATGGGGGCTTCGTTAATGCAGGTACGAGACGATCAAAATAAAGAAATCGTTGCTTATGCCTCACGAACTTTAACTACGAGTGAGCGCAGGTACGCGCAGATAGAAAAAGAGGGGTTAGCATTAGCATGGGCGTCCGAACAATTTTCGGAATACATTACGGGTTTAGACAGGATAATCTTGGAAACATAACATCGTCCCCTTTTACAGGTGTTTGCGACAAAAAGTTTGGATGACGTAACTCCACATCTACAACGGTTCAGAATTAGACTAATGCGGTATAACTACGATATTATTTATACACCGGGCAAAGAACTAGTTGTTGCAGACGCTTTAAGCAGAGATCCTATAGTATTCGCGGGTACAGATGAGCTTGAAAAAGAAGCAGAAGCACACGTATCATTTATTATCAAAGGGTTACCTATCAAAGATGAATTTTTACTAGAAATTCTGAACGAACAGCAGCAAGACCGAATTTGTAAAAAACTAATTCAATATCCCACGTCAGAATGGCCAGAAAAGAGTAAGTTAGAATCGTAAATTTTGCCGTATTATCAGTTAGTGAAAATTTTCTCTTAAAAAGAACTAGGATTATCATACCATTTTCCTTACAGCTAAAGGTTATAAAGTTTATTCATCAAGGCCACCAGGGTATCACGAAAAGCAGGGAAAGGGCTAAAACCTCAGTTTGGTAGCTAGGGTTATCAACGCAATTGGAACATTTGATAAAAAATTGTCCTAGTTGCGTTGAAGAAAGGTCAAATATAAAAGAACCTTTTGTTAAAGATGAAATTGCTACGAGAGCATGGTCGAAAATTTCAGCTGATTTATCTAAAGGTACAAATAAATGGTATTTGATTGTGACAGACTACTATTCTCGGTTCTTTGAAATTTTCAAATTGCATGATTTATCACAAAACATAATTATAGGGAAAATGAAAGAATTATTCCTGACATTGTTAGGACAGATAATGGTCCACAATTTCAAACGGAGTTTAAACATTTCACTTTAGAGCTCAATTTTAAACACATCAGTTCAAGTCCTTATTTTGCTCAATCTAACGGGGGAATAGAGGCGGCAGTAAAGGTTGCAAAAAACTTAATTAAAAACTTATTAAATTCATGGCGTTGTTGGCTTATAGAACAACACCTCTCGAAAATGGATTCTCTCCAGGAGAAATTTTGATGTCGAGAAAATTAAAGAATACATTACCTCTATTGCCTACTAAGTTGCAACAAACACATCAATGTCGGTTCAGATTGAGGAAGAAAGGAAAGTGAGACAGGATACAAATTATGACAAACGTCATAGAACAAAACAATTGTCAGATTTATGTAGTGGTGAGAGTGTTTGGATAACGGATTTACGTTGTTATGGACGGGTTATACGTCAATTAAACGAACCTAGATCTTATGAGATCGAAACGAGTCGTGGGATATTTAGAAGGAATCGGTGGTTTTTAATACCGGCACCATTCGTATCTCATCCTGCTCAGGAATTCAGCATGAGTCAGAGGTTACCCCAACAGTGTTACCACGTATCGAAACACCCGATACTGTAAATCTAGAAATAAGTACAGGGAATGAGAAAAGTGAACCTGATAATTCAGGTGAGAATGAAACACAAGTAAGGGCGCCCGAGTCGCTCATTACGGAACGCCAAAGACCCTCTCGGAATATTAAACCGCCGAAGTGGTGATCAGATCATGTTGAATAGAAATGTATAAACCTAAGGGAAGGGATGTTGTATCGGTAGGTCAAGTTAGGGACTGGAGCCACAGCTTTGGATATAGTGAGGTTAAGATGGCACATATTATTAGTTAGATGTTAGTAATCTAGTTATGTATGAGACTGTAGGGGCTTGTTAATTAAAAATAAAAAGAAAGACATTTTGCATAATAAAACACAGAATAGATTCTTCGTCACTATCCAGTGTAATATTTTCATTTTTTCTCTTCTTAGGTCGCCCTTTGTCTTCTTTTTTTTTGTGGTTCTGATTCCAAATTTATTAAGTCTTCTTGGGAGACGCTTTTCCCGGGTTTGACATTTAATTTCTTACGTCTACCTTTTAGAGTTGGACCTTCTTTTCCATATCTCGCTTCCTGGAACATTTCATTCATAACATGGCAAACGTCAACTACTGCATCTGCAAGTGGTAATTTGGTAATTTAGTGAAAATTTTATCTCTGCACAAAGGAAATATTCCTGTAGCTGCAAATCCTGATCGAATATTTGCGGCACTACTTGCGTCGACTTCATTCAATGCTTGTTTCAAAAGACGTGGGAAAACATCATTTCGAATCACTCTTTCCAAACACGCAGTATATTACGCCAAGCATTTTTGATGGGCCAGAAACAACTGACATCCAGCGGTTGAGTCATATGAGTGCTATTAGGTGGTAGCAGAATAAACCTTATATTATTTTCCTCGCACAGCGAGATCACATTTACAGAAATATGTGACTTAAAATGTGGTACGGCGATAGTAGAAAACCATTCCTCAAACAGTGCGGTATCAAACCATCCAGTTTTACTTCTATTGTATCTTGCACGAAATGGTCCATTTTCTGTCGAATTTGCCCAAAGATGTTCGGCCTTGTAAACGACGTAAACAGGAAGCATTACGCCCGATGCTGTACAGCTAAACATGACGGATGTTGCCGCTTTAGACGTGTCCATTACTTTTTCTGCTCGTTTGCCAGTCCTGCGAAATAGAACCTTAACACATCCCAGGTCATCCGTAACATTAGTTTCGTCGTAGTTGAGGATGGCTTCAGGAGGAAAATTTTCCAATGCAGTGGTTGGATTGTCAAAATATCGGTTAATGGTTTCGGCATTAATTTTGGCTCGACTCACTTTGATAGCTTTGTGTGGCAACACGTCCTTATGCCTTATCAAAAAGGTTGTGTACCAATCCTTGCCTGGTTTGTTGTCCTTAAATATATTTATACGTACACCCCTTCGATTTAGATAGTCCCTTACCAAATTTCTTACTTCTTCACTCTGAGAACTTCACTCAGATGCAAAATAAATGCAATGGACTATGGCTAGTTCATCATTTTGTGATAACATTGTTTGCCCACCTGGAGTTTTCATGTAATTTCTTATTACGGTACAAAGTGACCACGAGAATTCCGTATTCTTGCGAAATATCACTTAGAGTGCGATTACCATTGCTATACTGCTCGGTTCTGGAGCCCATAAGCCTCTTATAATTGCGAACCATCGTTTAGCTTTATTTTTTAAGTCGCCCCTAAAAGTACAAAAAAAAATAAAGTGGTACGCCACTGGTAGACCGAGATCAACATTATCAAAATGAGGTTAGGATATTGTTTTCATACAAATGACCATCATAGAAAAAAAATCTCACTCTTACAAATGAATATAGGCAATAGGAAATATTCAGCACTTAAAAAACACCGTTTTCTTACCTTTTTTTCGGAATTTTTCACACAACAGGTGTTCACTGTGAGAGTCGTTAGTAACTGTAAATGATAACTGAAAACCTGTAATGTTCACCCTTGACAATTGCACACTTTCGCTACTAACCGTAAGATGTCGCCAATATTTTAAAATAAATGCTACAAAATTTTTCATTTCACCTGCCAATTTCAAGTCACCCCGTTTGACGGTACACAAATGTTTACAAAATGTATACGTTTATTACAGCAATGGAGCCGTTCGTTTTTAGCAAGATATAAAAGACTAGGAATAAAAACCCAACTACTAGGACCACTAGGTATATTATCTACCTAAGCATGAAACAAAACGCATACCGCAGAACGGGGTAATTTGAGACACTTTTTTAAGTTTTTATGTCTCTTGTCAATGTTATGAAGAAGATAATTCGCTGAGAGTGTGGTTTTATATTAAGTTGGCCTTACTTTTTCCAAATATGGGCACGTCTTTATTCTGCAAGGAATGGATTTGTTATAAACACCCTCTAACGGTGTCCCAATCTTACCCCATTATGTGAGGAAACTTTGGGACAGTATTATTTTTCGCTTTGAAAGACTAGGAAAAATCAATTTGTCCCAATGTTAAACATCAGTCGTTTATTATGAACTTCTGCGACAAAAATAAAACATACATAGTAAATTTTGCAGACGTTCTTACATGAAAAAAAAATTTAATTTTGACATTCAGATTAATGCTCTCAAATTAATTGCCTTAAACATTTAACAGTTATATTTCGTCATTCGTGTTGTAATTAGGCTTTGCCGTAGACCCCGAACTTCTTCATGGCAGTGATAAGTATTTCGTCATTCTTTTTCATTTCAGGGATCTGTACTGGATAAACTTCACCCTAGTAATTCACAAGAACATACTGTCCCACAGTCAACTTGTGGAGGTTACATTCAGGTTGTGGGCGTGACGTCGAAGTGGGCTGCTGCTGCTCTCCTGTTTTTTCGTAATCTATTCTAAGAAACTGTCCCCAATGACGGAAGAAGTGGACGAATCCAGACTCAGTGAATGCAACCCTTTCAGGACCCGTTGTATGTCAATGAGATAAATTTCCGACTGGCGGAATCCGGCGACCAAGTTTTCTGATTCAGGCTATCCCAGAAGTTCTTCAAGAATCTTTGGGCACGGATGTACACCGACTTCCAGTGGCTATCTCCTTTCACTCTTAGCACTTTTCGCCAAGCAGCTTTCATCGGGCGAAAATATGCAACGTCTAGTTGCTGTAAGAGATGCGTGGCATTAGGTAGAAGCGATAGGAATATTATGTTGTTTTCTGCAGTACCTCAGTATTAATATGAGAGCTAATATTATCGCCAATAATGGCCTTCGGTCGTTCCTGACGTTTCAGAATAGGCAACAGTAACGATATAAACCAGTCCTCAAAGGTATGCCCATTTCATTCGAATGTAACGAGCTCCGGAGGGACCGCTTTTGTCCAGGTTGTCTAAATTTGTTCCTCCTTGCAAGGTCTCATTCAAACTTTCTTGTGTATAATTCTTGTATGGCCGTGTTCAAAGAGCACGTTTCGAATTTCTCGGCATGGTTTTGATTCTAAAAAAAAAGAAAAAAAATAATGAAATAATACTTAAGGCAACTTTTGTGGTAACTTTGGGACAGTCCTCAAGTTACCCTATTCAGGGCTAACTATTTACAAAGTTTACATTATAAAGCAGCATGCACGTGTTGAAAAACTATTGGAAAAGGAAATGCGTGTCAAAGCATGTTTGTTTCCAAATACATACCTGTCGATACTGTAATATGCACAGTTTTTTCCTGACGTGTAAAAGTTTCCACAGCAGCAGTGAAACTGTCACCGGTTACGGTAGCGTACATTTTGGGCCAATTCAAAACGAAATATGTTAGTGGGATATTTAAAAGCTGAAAATTGCGCGCTATCTCAAAGTAATAACCCCCGTCCCTAAGTTACCCCATTCTACGGTATGATTTTTTCGATAATTTGATTTTTCAGTATAACGCACTTGAACCATTTCCTCCGAATGAATTTACACCCTTGAAGAAAAATGTTTCTTCTGGATCTTCTTTTTTTAATAATTTGAATAGATAAAAGCAAGACGAAGCTAGGTCTGGATTGTAGACAGGATGATCTATTTCTATCAATTTTGCGGTTGACGGTTGCGTCCGTGGTTTTTTTTTTGGGTGGAACCATGGGAGCCCAAAAGATTTTGAATAAGTAGGGTTAAATAGCGCAGTAAAATGCCGAATTACTTTGTATCAACTATGAAGGCATTTGTGAACTAATCATAAAAACACTCCTTACAAGAATTTATTATTCATGAAATAACAGCTGAAACCGCCAAATTAATTAACAACTCAACTGGAAATTTTTTCCACTGGTTATCGATACATGCTCAACGTGCACAAGTTCGACAACCTGTCATCCGACATCGTAGAACCCAGCTACATCTTGACAAAACGCATCGATCTGACGCTCCGTTTATTTGTACATGTTGCCACAAGCAGCATTTGTGCAATTATTAGGGTGATGGGTATAATTAGGTTTCATCCATGTAGATGGTAACGAACTTCGGACTACATCAGACCCATTTCATTTAAAAAACTGTGTTTTAAATTCAGCACACTAAAACAGACACCAAGCGATTTATTGCAGATCGTCCATGGTTAGTTCTCACAAATTTACGGGAATTAACACCAAACAGCCACGTGACTGGTCATTTGAACTATTAAATAGCTCATCAATTGCACCAAACCGAGAATAAACGTAATATAGGGTATGCAGTTCTCAGCGATAGTATTCTTTCACACTATCGCTTCGGCACACACTATCGCTTCGGTAGTTCACGCGAAGAGTTTGGTAGTTGGCGCTTATAGGCGAACAATCTCTACACCAGCTTTCTCGGCCACGGTTGTCACCTTCTTCCACAATTCAAGATATGTCTCTGTAGCATGTTCACGGTAAATAACTTTTTAGATGCGCAATGCACTTCTCAAAAGCTGATTTGTCCATTTCAACTCCTTGAAGTGCATTAGGAATTTGTTCTACGTGAACCGAAAACTCGAAAACCTTGACTACATTCAGAGTAAGCATGAAGTGAGGTACATACTGTTGCATATGCTCTCGCAAGAAGACAGATAAAACCAATAATTGATTTTATCGTACCGCATCGTCCCTAACCGCCGAAACTTTAAATCGTTCAACTCAAGGTAGAGAACATGTGATGCGTAACGGTGATACACCATCTTAAAGAACTTGTGAACAACTCGCTATTTGACATGTTGAGACCAAAGTTTTCTATTAACACCAGAATTGCATCAGCTGTGGTAGATGCGGTTACGCCATGAAAAGGTACAAATTCACAAAATCATTCCTTGGCTACATGAGATATCTCACAAAATGATTGAAAACTACTGTTTCTCAGTGCTTTCGTCGGCGAGTACAGAAAATCCAACACACTATCTCTTTTCGTATTAATTCTGAACTATGCTGCACTCCATGATTTTATTGTCAGAGCATTTAACCTGTTGCTTGAAACGAATGTTGCGGCATCATCAGATCAGTAGTCCAGTGTACCTTGGAAATTTGAAGAAATCAGGTCCAGTTTCTTTCGGTTTTCTTCCACGAGATTTGTAGCGTTTTGTCCACCGATTTGTATATATCCAAAAAACTGGACGCACTATTTGACTATTGCAAATGCCACGCATTGCTTTGATGGTTGCGACATTCAACGTTAAAATCATTGTAGCGTGTGTATAGGAAAAGAATAAAAGCTCCTTCCAAGTCGCACTGTACTGGTGCGCGAAACAATGTGCACATTTTACAAAATGCGCCTTTGAGCACTCAAGAGAACGTGCTTCTAGATTTTTTTAGCACCCTGTTGATCCTTTTGTTTGAAAAATTTTACTTTATCCATCACAGTTGATGTTTGAAACGGTACCAATAAGAACAGTTCAGTACTGAGCAATTGCAATCACTAATTAAAATACTTATCTTTGGGGTTTTTTAAATCGTATATTTTTCTATTTATTTTTCATATCAATTTAGACGTTTTGATAACAATTACAGTTATCGTCTTCAATAAATGGTGACTTCTTAAAGAAATTACCAATTGTAATTGTAGTCACCTTTAAAGCCAAGGTAATCAAAGAAGTCTTGTAAATTACTGTCATCGGGAGACCTATAGATACAACAGTAAAATTTCAAAAATTTAGGAAACAAATTTGAAACAAATCACGTGCAATTTTTTGTTTTCTAAAGAAGAAAACCTCTTGCAAAATGTTGTCATTGAGATAGACACATACGCCTCCTCTGTATTGAAAGTTAGCGTAAAGACTGTATTGGGGAAATTGTAAGTCAGGCGAATCGACGTGTCCAGAGAAGACTTGTGTTTCAGATAAAAACAAAGTGTCAGGTTGTAATTAATCAAGAAGTTGACGAACATCATTGCGATTAGACCTGATACCGAGAATGGTACAATAATAGATTAAAAAGTGGGTACTTTTAATAACCGAATTGGTTGCACTAGATCCCCAAATGGAACCCAGTACCCTTTTGTCATGTGAGAAGTGGATACTGAACCTTGCAACATCGGGCAATCCTCTCCAAACTGAGCGTGTTTTATATAGATTCAAAAAGTTATAAATGAAACTAAGAGGTCCCATTTGTTGACGATAGTCAATCTTTTATTAAAACGTTAGCCAGACGTTAAACAAAGAACATCGAAATATAGATGGGCAATAAACTAATAATTGTGTTACTAAAGTAATTTTTCCACTAAAATCTATCAGAATTTTCTTACAGGCGTTTAAATATTTAGGGATTGGGACTAAAACCACTAACAAACTAAACACTAAAACGAAACACAAACTAAACACTAAAACAAACACAAAACTAAAACTAAATCTAAACACTAAACACAAACGTAAACTAAAACTAAGGACATAACTAAAACTAAACCACTAAACACTAAAACACTAAACCACTAAAAACTAAAAACACTAAAACGCTAACACTAAAAACACAACGCGAAACACTAAACGCTAGAAATAAAACACAAACACTAAAAACAAACACAAAACACTCAAAGCGCTAAAAACACTAATAATGCTATAAACATAAAACACTAGAAACCTAAACACCACTAAAACGCTAAACAACTCTAAAAACACTAAAATCGCTAAAACACTGAAAACGCTAAAAAACACTAAAAAACACTAGAAACACTAAAAACCACTAAAAAACACTGAAAAACACTAAAAAACACTAGAAACTCTAAAAACGCCATTCTAGATGGGAATGCCGTAGACTATGAATAATGTATATCATGCAGAAATGAGCAAATTAACACGGAACACTGAAGATTTAGTACCTACAGAAAGCGAAAGTACACAAATTTTGACTATATTGTAAAGGAAAACTTACCGCTGACAACTGTTTGATAAAAACTGAAGAACATACAGATTTAAATAACGGTGAACAAAGAGGTAAAAGGTTGCTCGAAATGTACCCGGAATTGGCAACACTGATATTGGTAGGCAGCATCTGTCATACACATCGTAAGGTTTGACGTTTTTTATGCTTATACGCACCTAAAAAGTTGTGTGTTATAGACGCGAATTGTGAATTTAATCGTAGGTGTCGTTCGTTCATAGACGAATTTAAACAAGGTCGTCCAAAATCAGTTGTTGTGCCCGAAAACATCCATGCTGTGCACGAACCATTATACAAGATCCATGGGCATTAGTACGAGGAACATACGGTACACTACCACTGAAGAATCGTAACACAATCAATTCTGAATGTTACAAAACTATTTGTTTGCCTGAAGAATTAAAAAAAAAACGATGCAGGGTCATTTCGTATCATGACAATGCAAGCTCGCACACAGCGGCCCAGACAATTGAATTGAATTTTTCTTCCGATCCGTGAAGAATAAACTACGTGGTCAACGTTTTTCGATGCCAGAAAAAGCGGTTGATGCATTCAAAATGCATGTGTTGGGGATACCTCAATCGGAACAGAAAAAGTGCTACGAAAATTGGTTCAAATGTATGCAAAAATGTATTGATCATCGAGAAGAATATTTTGACGAGCAACAAAGCCATTTTTAATGATATATCTTAGTTTTCATTTGTTATTCCGGATACATATCGAACAACCCTCGTAGTTCCTAATGAATTTTTCTAACGAACTTTTGAAATCAATATCTACAGAACTAGATAATATGATTTATGATCAAGACAATAAAGTTCTGTTGTCTACATGGTACTAAGTAACATAACAAATCAAGGCTGGAAAACTATGATGAAAACTTAAACATAGAGGCTGCAGGTTTGGAGGAGAAACCGGTAATACGATTTCTGATGGATATAATAGAAACTCAAGCAGCACTACAAATATTGAATCTGAAAGGCTGGAAAGCGCAGAAAGTGTAAGGGAGACCATTATATTGCAAATATATTGATAGATGGTAATCGAACAATAGTAAAGGAAATATTAATATTCCATTACAAAGGCTGTGCAACATAATACTGAAGACACTGAAAAACCTAAGAATATGGAAGAAGCGCTTTAAGCAATTAAAAAGCTTGACGGATATGTCACAAATAACGAAATAAATACTTCAGAAGTTGATGATTCTGAAATTTTTTCTTCCAAAAGTTTTGTGCATAAGACAATTGTCTATAAAAAGGCTCTTATTCTACATTTTCTCCAAATCGAGATATTACGATTTCAAAAATTATAAAGACCGATATGCACTCATATGCGGCATGTATACTTGAACATTGTGTATATTATACAAGTAGATTTAAGTAAAAGTAACTAGATATTATTTGTATACGTGTATTTTTACTACAAATTGCAAACTGTATACTCCTAAAGAATGTCTATTCCTATCTCACGTCACCAAGTCTGCTTCTTTTTCTCCTGTTAGTGTTATTGTATGACGTATTCACGGTCGCATACCTGCTTCTCGTTAAAACAGCATAAAATGTGTATGAAGGTAGCCGGGTCTTCTTTGAATAATGTGATTTAAACTTGTATATAATTAGGCGCTGATTATGCGCCATTTTCACCATTGAAATTGAATTTTGCGCCCCAATAGAATATGGGTTATGGCAAAAATTCAATAAACACGATTAACTTCACGGAGCCATAAACTTTCATACAAATCATTATGTTCTTATTCAGTAATAAGGCGCCAATTAAGCGCCATCTTGCGCCATTAAAATAAAATTGTGTAACCTTATAGGAAAGGAGGTGTTGTAAAATTACACTGACTTCACAGCCGTGAACTGCATAAATAAATTAGGCGCCAATTATGCTAAGCTTTTCGCCGCTAAAATAAAATTTTACGCCTGCTTAGGAAATAAGCTATTTCAAAAATTACATCGACAAGGCTAACTTCCTAAATTAATCCCATAACGTGACGTTTTGCACCTTTAAATTAAATTTTTGCGCGCTTATAGAAGTTATTATAAAATTTCATTGACACAGATATCTTCACAGCCATGAACTTCCTCAAAAATCTTAAGCAGTAATTAGGCGCCAATAATGCGCTATTTTCTGTTGCGACGTTATTACAAAAATTACATTGACAAGCTAACTTCATAGCCTTATGAGTAAATTAACTCTTTCTTCCTCGGTAATTAGGCACCTATGCCCGTTATTGTAAAAATTACATCGATCCGGTCAAGTTCACAACAATGAACTTCAGAGAAAATAATTTTTTTCGTTATGCAGTATACCTGCTTCACGTTAAAACAGCATAAAATGTGTATGAAGGTAGCCGGGTCTTCTTCGAATATTGTGATTTAAACTTGTGTATAATTAGGCGCTGATTATGCGCTGTTTTCGCCGTTGAAATTGAATTCTACACCCCAATAGGATATAGGTTATCGAAAAAATCAATAAACACGATTAACTTCACGGAGCCACAAACTTTCAGACCAATCATTATGTTCTTATTGAATAATAAGGCGCCAATTAAGCGCCATCTTGCGCCATTAAAATGAAATTGTGTACCCTTATAGGAAAGGAGGTGTTGTAAAATTACACTGACTTCACAGCCGTGAACTTTTGCATAAATAAATTAGGCGCCAATTATGCATCGCTTTTCGCCGCTAAAATAAAATTTTACGCCTGCATAGGAAATAAGCTATTTCAAAAATTACATCGACAAGGCTAACTTCCTAAATTAATCCCATAACGTGTCGTTTTGCACCATTAAATTAAGATCTTGCGCGCTTATAGGAAAGAAGTTATTATAAAATTTCATTGACACAGATATCTTCACAGCCATAACTTCCTCAAAAATCTTAAGCAGTAATTGGGCGCCAATAATGCTCTATTTTCTGTTGCGACGTTATTACAAAATTGCATTGACAAGCTAACTTCATGGCCTTATGAGTAAATTAACTGTTTCTTGCTCGGTAATTAGGCACCTATGCCCTTTATTGTAAAAATTACATCGATCCGGTCTAGTTCACAACAATGAACTTCGGAAAAAATCATTTTTTCCTTATGCAGTAATTAGGCACCCACTATGCGCCGTGTGATGTTATGATTAAATTTTGCGCCCTATCGAAAACTTAAATAATAATAATAATAAATAATAAAATAAAATTTTAGGCTTTTTAAGAAATAAGTTATTGCAAAGATTACATCGACAAGGCTAACTTGACAGCCATAAAGCTAGGAATAAATTAATCTTTTCTTGCACAATTTTTAAGCGCCCATTGTTCTCCTTTAAAATTAAACTTTGCACCTCTATAAGAAACTAGTTATTGTAAGTTAACTTTACCAAGCCGTAAACTTCTACGTAAATCAATTGTTTTATGCTCTGAAGGATCCATTTAAATGTGTTGTTTACTTGTTTATTTTCTTAAGACGTATTTTCCTTATTTTTGTTATATTATTATTGCTACATTTAACCCATTTTCTTACATTATGGCTCTACTAACTCGTTTCTAATATTAACTTGATTAGATTATACATTATGTTTACTAATCTTAACCCTAAGTGAACTCAAACTCACCGTGTTTTCCTTTAAATACGCTTAACGCTATAAAGTACTTATGAAATATTCTAATGTACAAATTCCTAATTAATTTTAAAGCTATACTGTACTGATATACTAATGGGAGCCTAATTATCGCAGCACAAAACGGCGCATAATTGCTGCCTAATTACTAAATAATAAAAAAATGATTTATTCAGAAGTTCACGGCTGTGAAGTTCACCGTGTTACAATAGCTTATTTCTATAGGGGCGCAAAATTTAGCTTTAACAGTGCAAAACGGCGCATTATCGGTGCCTAATTATGGCGCAAGAAAATATTAATTAGATATATAAAGATATGAAGTTAACCTTGCCGATGTAATCTTATTTCTAACGGGGGCGCAAAGATTTTGATTTTAGAAGAGAAAATTACTGCATAGTGCGGAAGTTCACGGCTATGAAGTTACCTGTGTCAGTGTAATTTTACAATAACTTCTTTTCTATAACGGCGCAAAATTTTATTTTAACGGCGCAAAATAGGGCTAATTGACACCTAATTACTGAATAGGAAAATAATCACTTATCCAAAAGTTTGCGGCTCCATGAAGCTTGCCGTTTTTATAAAATTTTGCTACTATTTATTTCCTATTGTGGCGCAAAATTTAATTTCAATAGCGCAAAATGGCGCATAATCAGTACCTAATTATACACAAGCTTACATCACATTATTCAAAAAAGGCCTGGCTATTTTCCCGCACCTCAGCATAAATTACCTAAGAGTAAAATTAGTACCTTTCCCCGAAGACCAAATGTTTCTGGAGGTCATGCGAACAATGTACTAGCGTCTAAGCGGCCATTAGTCACTTACCATATAATTTTTAATTATGTTCATTTTCATCTTTGTACTACAGAATTTTTAATGCAAAAACTAAATGATATTGTTCTTTCTCCCGTCAGGTGTCATAGAAATCAAACAGATGTCTCAGAAATCCATACACACGTAGTGCTATACAATAATCTAATAAGCCTAGCTGTTGGAAATAGTACATAGTGCAATGAGTCAAAACATATTTTGGGGGATTCTAAATCAAACTATGTTTTATGTTTGAGTCTTATAAACAAGTAGATATTTGGGAAATATCATTAAATAAAGAAAATGAAGTAACGCGTCTTTAACAGTTTGTGAGACAAGATGGGGAGACGTGGAGTGAAAGTAAGGCGGTTTCCTACTTATTAGGTTCCTCTGAAAACCAATAAGCAGAACTTTATTCCACGCTTCTTTTTCTTAAGTATCTTTTCTAGTAACAAGTTTTTGAATCAAAATTAGTACATCTTGATTCAGGAACTTGTTGCTCAGAAGCTAAACCTATACCTGAGAATTTTGGGAAATATGAGACTTCTTTCCTGTTACTGAAACTACTTTAGTACATTACACCAACACCTAAATATATTCAAACGGAGAGATTAGATTTCATGCAAGCCAATGATATTATTAAAAGTTCAAAGGAAAAAATTAACTCCTTAGACAATTATAATTGATAGTCAGCAAAACAGAAAAATGAATTGTTAGTTGAACAATAGTAGAAGTTTCCGCTCAAATGCGAAATGATCGAAGAAGATCTAGAAAATTAACGCTAGGTAACTAAAAAAAACAGAATTAAAATATTTATTTCCCAAATTTATAATAATTTAAATCATGCTGTTGGTCAAAAAGTTGAGGGATTATTTTTAGATATAAGAAAGGCATTGGGTACAGTTCATCATGATATCTCAAAAAACACATTAAGGTAATTCAGAAATAAAGAAGCTTGTTCTTCTTGCTTAAAGATTAAGAATATGTCGTCAATGTACCTTCTATAAAATAATGGTTTGAAAGCTTCAGAACAATTATTTAACCAAAGTTTTTCATTGTGCACTAGAAAAATATTGGCAAAAGTTGGACCAAAAGGATTTCCCATAGCAACACCATCTAATTGTATATATTACCATTAAAAAAAAATGACAATCTTTAGTCGCTAGTTTAATTAAATTTTTTAATTTGTTTTTTGTAATATTTAGAAATTTTGTGGATGAATCCGTAAATAATCTATTGCAGATAATATCATAAGTCTCATCTGTTGAAACATTAGTGAATAGACTTTCTATGTCAAAGCTTACCATTATTCCATCTTTGAATTCAGGTTTATTTCTTTTGTAATGATAAAATTCCATTAGGGGAAATCCACTAAAATGTTTGAGGCCATTTTTGGCTGGTAGGCAACAGTGCAAATCGGAGGGAATTTAGATTTAAAGTAAGTCTTATTTGTGGAGTACCTCAAGGATCAGTTCTTCGACCTGTGCTTTTCCTTATATTTATTATTGATATTTTTCTGCTTCATTCAATGGACAGATAGTCGCCTTCGTGATACAGCGCTCAAGTATGAGACATTTAATATAACGGTATTGTATCAACAAATGCAATTATTTTAAGATAAATTAAATTTATGATTTTATGTAATAAGTTAGATATCAACATCGATAAAACAGACTACTATCTCATCGCTGCACTCTAAACGAGTGCTTTCATTGTCATAAAATAAATTATAAGCGTAATACATGATTTTATGATATTATGAAACAAAGTTATTCCATTAAATACTTGGACCCTATCGTATGTGATAATATGTTATGGACAAATTTAGATTTTAAAAATATATACTTTAAAATGAGTTTATAGCTTTTATCACATAAACACTTCAACATTATACAAAAAAAAAAACTGCTCAGGGTTAGAATGAATAAGTTTTTATAAACCGTTCCTCTTATTTGTATCCTTATGTACATGCACATCTGCATATATATATATATATATATATATATATATATATATATGGTGTCCCAAGGGTAGAGGAACCTCCATAACCGGGTTGCTATAATAGATATCAATTTGCGTTTTTTGCAATGGTAGCTACGGACATTCTGCATAATATAAAATTATTTTATCCTCAGTTTTCATATTAGTGCTTATTAATCAACCACTGCGCACCTCAATGTATTTCAAATGTAACACTCTATATATTTTTATACCGCTACATAACACTTTTGATAAGCTTTTCAGCGACACAGTTTGTGTGGTCTATTTTGAGCCACTGATGAAATATTTTTAAGAACGTTTGCCTTTACTTGTTATTTATTTAAACAAATAATTCAAGTAGGCTATTGTATTGGTGAGGCTGAAAGAAATGCTTTGCTAGTAAGTCTAATTTATAGTGAAAAGTACCCCAATGCAAGAATTCCGAGAACCGATACTTGCGCAAACTGACAGAAAGGCTCGAAGCAAATAGTAGTGTATATTACGCTAGTAAAGAATTTCTTGGTGGCCGCGTAAATGAGGATGATGAGCTACAAGTCCTACTACAAATTCAAGAAAATCCACAAACACCCAGCAGGAAGATCCGTGTAGAAACTGATACATCGAAAAGTACTGTGAATTGAATTAAAAACACAAGTTCCACCCTTACCATTTGGAACTACATCAAGAATTGTATGGCCAAGATTTTCAAAATAGAGCGAATTTTTCAAATCGAATTAGTGTACTTGTGGCCGAAAATTGTGATTTTTCACCATGCATTCAAAAGCAATGAGTTAGTTAACCGACACAATATGCATTATTATGCAACGGAATTATCGATAATCGTGCAATTGGCCCTTTCTTTTTTAAACACACTTTGAATGAGGAGAGATATTTGCGATTTCTCTAAGACTATCTTCCAATATTACTTGAAGACGTAAATTTAAATATCAGAACATCTATGTGGTTGCAGCATGATGGTGTACCTGTGCATAATCGTCGAATGGTTCGTCAGTTCTTAGACCGGGCCTATCCTCGTCGTTGGATTGGACGGGGTGATACTATTGCGTGGACAGCACGTTCCCCAGATCTAACACCAATTGATTACTTCTTATGGGGATACGTTAAAGAGCAGGTTTACAAAGTTCATCCTACGACTATTGAGGATATGAAAAATAGGATAACTCAAGCATTCCGTTCAATTGACCAAGGAATGTTAACTAGCGTCCATCTCTCATACGTTAGGCGTTTGGCAGTTTGTAGAGAACAAAGTTGTGGTTTATTTGAACATTTGCTGTGAAATATTGGCTAATTTATTTCGTTTTCGCCAGTTTAGTTTAGTTTCATGTTTAGTTTAGTTTTTTATTCTGTATTTAGTTCTTTTATTTTGTACATAAGGTATTAGCTCGACCACTGTACACTGTAAGGTGTTGATCTGGTTCAATAATTCAAGGGTTCAGATGGGCGTATGCGGCAAAGATACAAAAAATGAAATTTTACGTTCGTGGTACTTATTTTCGTAGAATACATACCACGAACGTAAAATTGCATTTTTTGTATTTTTGGTACATACGCCCCCCTGATATGAGTCAATCGGTATTAATATCAAAAAAGTAAAAACAAGCAAGTCGATATCTCAAACGGCAACCGGGTTATGGAGGTTCCTCGCACCCCTAGGACACTCTGTGTGTGTGTGTGTGTGTGTGTGTGTGTGTGTGTGTGTGTGTGTGTGTGTGTGTGTTCTATATATATATATATATATATATATATATATATATATATATATATATATATATATATATATATTTAATAGTATATAGTCTTTATTTTACGAAATGAGCAATAATTTTGGTGGTGGTGGGAACACGAGAATATTGCAATAACTAGATTTGCACACAAATTTAGACCTCTCAAAGTAAATTACATCTTGTTTCGTAAAAATACCAAATTCAATTAAAAATTTGCATGGAAAGCGACTAACCAAACCTATTTCGAATGAAGAGATCGGATAAACGGCTCAATTTATAACAAATCCGGTTTCGATAAATATTAGCATACCAGTTATAGATATACACCCCTATTTTGACTTCGATCGGGTGACCTGTACTAGGTTAAAGATCAAAGTCAACAACATTCTCAATCGATAACCTATGGACTATTTGGGGGTCATTCAAAAGCTTTTTTTCGTGTAGATTTCGTATGTTATTCACCTCTATACATGACGTATTTCTTACAAACTGAGCTCAAAGGTCAGTGAACGGGTTGGTGACTACAATATAAACGATTCAAACTTGCCCAAATCTATTTGCTCTAATTAATAGCATACCAATTATAAATGTGCATCTCCTATTTTGCCCTCGATAGGGTGACCCTACTGTATCGAAGCTCAAGTTTAACTAAATTTTTAATGCACGGCTTATAGCAGTATGGTGCCATTTGAAAGCATTTTTCGGGATTTGAAATACGTATTCTTCTACTGATGACTAATAATCACAAAGTGAGATCAAAGTAACAAACAACATACAACAAAGGATGTGACGATGTTGCATAACCAGTTGTATTGTTAAAATGATTTATTAGGTTATGCGTAGCATATCCTTATAATTTCATGATAGTCTGATCCAGCATGTCGGTCCGTCCGTATCCGTGATTATAAAAAAATAACTTAATTTTTTTCAAATCTGTTCTCTTTCATTGACATCATATTAAATAAAGGTGAGCATTTCCTATTTAAACCTCGACCGGATGACACTTATTGAGTGAAAGTTGAAGGTTAACAAACTTTTGAATGCTTAACCTGAAACTATTTCTCTTGCAGATTTCATATATGCATTTAATTGTCCTAAACACATTTCCTACTCCTTGCAAATTAAGATCAAAAGTCAATAATTACAGGATCAACAACTAGGCTCAAATCAAAATTTTGACCTTGATCTGGTCATCTCTGATGGAACCAAAGGTCAACAAAATTCTCAGTCAACAACCTAAGGAGTCATTCAAGAGCCTTTTTGTGTAGGTTTCAAAATCTCCTTGAACAATACACATTACTTATTTCTCGCCTATTAAGGTCAAATTTCGCGGGCGTGATTACATTACAAACGGTTCAACGTTCGCAAGATTGCATATAGTACAACCGACTATACTTACAAAAAACCTTAGAGAACCATTAGGTTCGTAAACTAGAATATTTAAAAGGCAGAGCTTAAAAATTAGTTATTTTCTTTTTTATTTCGTTACGAACAGATTGATTAGTTTACAAAATGTCCTTTTTGTGGGATCTTTTGGTAATACACGGTATCTATGTGGTTCCAATTTTAATGATGTAATCATTCATATTTAAAATAACAGTAACTTTACGTTTATCTGATGGTGCATAACAGTATCACATTCTGTATTATAAGTGTTTTGTAACTGTGGTTTCCTATTAGTGGAGTTGATCGGCCTATTTCCACAGTTTATGCTTTTTGAGCGCGACGTTTCGGAAGCGGACTCTGCTTGCCTCATCAGGCTTAGTCCTGTGAAGGACTGTTTTCGCACTTGGGTCGAATTCAGATGTTATATACAATTTTTTCCCAATCACTTGACTACTCTTAAATTCGAACCTGGTACCTTTCACTTACTAGTCTGACATCTTTGCCACTGAGCCACGTAGTAATCCAATATATATATATATATATATATATATATATATATAACTTTTCGTGGTTGCGCAGAAGTTTATTGCTCATGTTGCGCAGTAACTTCTTGCGCAGGTGTATCGCGCTTAAGCTCTTCGCGCATTATTGGAATCCATATGGGTTTTATTTCTACACTAGCTTGGCTTATTGGATTTTCTGCTAGTGCGATGTATGTGGCTTCTTTGAGTTTTCGACGAGTTGTGTTCTCGTCCTTTGCCACTATCTGTATGTTTCTCCCATTGGATGCGGTGGTCTTCGTTCCAGACATGTTCGGCGATTCTTGATCTTTCTATTTCGCCCTTGCGGACGTTGTTCTTGTGTTCCTGTGTTCTCACTTTGAGTGGTCTACTGCTCTCTCCTATGTATACGGCAGAGCATACATCCCATTATGGCATTAACAATATCATAATGTCAAACATTAATGTTTCCATGGGTACAAATAATTTAAGTCTACAGTATTCTTTCAATTTTAAACTCGATTATTTCAAAATTGGCTGGACGAAATGTTAACTTATTATATACTTTTGAAATCAGCTTAAAAACATCTATTTAATATTATTGAATAAAATATAGTGTTTAGTTTAAAAAAATTTAAGTTGGGTTCATTTTTCCATCAGTTTATGAGATATTTGAAAGTTTGATAGTCCTGAAGAATAATATAATTAGAATCCTACAACTTTTATATTTAAAGTTTTTTTCTCTATATCCTATGCATTCCAATTACTACGAATTTCAATCTTCTTAACCTGAATTCTTTTCTTTTGTGTACCGGGTGGACCAATAAGCCGATCCTCCGGGTATATCTCAAGAACTGTTTATCGTACAGCTTTGGAAAAGAAATTTCCTTAGTAAAAACGGCCAAGGGAAATCGCTGGAAATAACTTTCAAGTTTCTAGCTTTACCGCTAGAGGGCATAATCATAGTAGGTATTAAATAAGTAAATTAGAATGATGCATAATTACTGCACAAATTTTGTTATAGTATATTATATATAGAGGGGCCAAAGTGCAGCATTTAATCCCGCGAGTGGGGTTTGTTGCCTCAAGGGCGGAGCCCGAGGGTAACAACCACTCAAGGGATTTAGGCACTTTGGTCCCGAAGTATATACGCTATTTTTTGCACTTCCAAAGTATTTATTTTTTATGTACAATAATTCCAAATTTGTTCGTGTCAATGTGACAAATTTGTATAAAATTATCTAGAAATCTTGCTATTTGAAAAAAAACAGTCGGTTAGGATGGGAATTAGTAAACAGCGGTAGCCATATTTCAAAAAATTTTTACAAAGTGGTAATAAATATGTACGACGAATTTGATCTAGAAAAAGCCGCTGAAGAGGCTTTAGAAGACTTACTGCCTTCCAAATCTCGTAAAATTTACGATAAAGAGTATGATACATTTTTAAACTGGTGCTGTGAAAAGAAAATTACAAATTTTAACGAAGATGCTTTGCTGGTATTTTTTAATCAAAAGGTAAACAAATTTGCTGCTTCTACATTGTGGGCCCAGTATTCAATGTTAAAAACTATGCTTAACATTAAACATAATGTTGATATAAGTAAATTCCACAAATTGACGACGCTTCTGAAAAGGAAAAATTTTGGTTACAAAGGAAGCTTCAGATGACACATTTTTAATGACAAAAGTGAGTATGTCCAAAAATCTAGGGGGTTCAGTCCATATTTAATCCCTAGGGAATAAATGACCCACTTTAGTCCCTGTAGACAGAGACTAAAGTATCTATTTTAGTCTCGGAAGTGCAAAAAATACTTTTTTCTCTTTTTTTTTCAAATAAAGGGCGGGGGAGAGTGGTTTGGATCAACTGATTTTAACGAAATTATTCTCATTCGAAAGGGCGTAGATGAACCAATTATATCTACTATAAAACAATTGTATTTAGTTTTAATTGTCGTAGATAGAGGGCACTTTCGAATAAAACATTTAAATTTGTCTGTGTTACAATTTTTAAATGGAAACACCTATTGTATTGTAAATTACAACGGAAACTGATTAAATTCGTAACAAAATGACGCAAACCGCTTGTGGATATCTTTTGTCTAACTCGAGATATAAGTAAAAACGCGTAAACATACATAGCTAGTATTGGCTCACTCTGTATTATAACTTAAAATAACAAAATACAAGGCTTTTCACGATGAGCGTTAATTAGACGTTTCTGGCAAACCAGACAATGGATCGACCTAAAAATTTGACAGTATGCATAAATTAATATGATCCACACGCCTAAAATATTTTAGATTATGCGGCGTTGCTGCTTCTACTATAAAGTAGCGACTACTTTGATTTCTCAAATGGAATACCCTGTATATAATATCATATTATGATTTCCTATTACTTTGTCAACAAATTCATGTACCTATCTATTACCGTTTAAGAGATATAAATTAATTTCTTTTTTTTTTACAAAACATGTACTTTTATAAACGCTGATAATCTTGAACTCTCTGGTACTAAGACGATCAAATTCGAAATGAAGTGGAATGATACCACGAGGATCTTGACTTCGAGTCATATTTTTATTTGCCTCATACAGGGTCTTTAAAAATGCAGATACTTTGTTCACATGACAAAAGGAGTGGAAGTCATTTTTTTCAAATAGAACACCTTGTATATTTACACATTTTTGAGCTCTGCATTCAATTTTAGATTGACTTTAATCAGATAATGCTATTTCGATTTCGATCCGTTTTCGAGATAAACTGTTTCAAACAGAAACTGACGTGGTTTCCTTGTATTCATCACTTATTTTTGAGATTTAACATCTATTTTATACTACGTAATACAATTTCTTTTCGATTTAGTTTTTCAACAGTCTCAAATCAGTCAATTCGAAATTGATATGTACCTTAGAAAAACTTACAATTTGTATACATTGAGGTATTGAGTGTCTCTACCGTAGAACATTGCAGATTAATATTTTTTAATAGTGTGCTTTGGAAAAATAAATGATTCAATTTTGAAACGTCAAACTTTCGTTGGTGGTTTTGACTGATTGTGATACTAATTATAATAGAAAAATGTCAAGATTAGGTTATAGTAATGAAGATTTCTTGAATTTATTAATTATTCATGGTGAGTGCAATAAAATTGCAAGTAGAACATGCCGAGTATTTCATGAAAGATATCCACAACTTCCGAAGCCGAATAATAATGTGATAAATCGACTACTACAAAACTGTAGGTTGAATGGAACCTTTCGTCCAAAAATCATTCGTAGAAAGCCTGAAGTGGATGATGATGACAATGGCAGAACAGTTTTGGGATTTTTTAATGCATTTCCAAATGCTTCCCTACACGAGACTTAAAAGGAGATATGTATACCCTACGTGACAATTTATCGCATTCTTAATAAACACAAATGACATGCCTATAAATTCTACTGTATCCAACATTTGGAAGAGACTGATTTGCCTCGTAGAGTGGAATTCTTTGAATGGTTACTTGCCAAGACTCAAGAGGATAAACATTTCCTGGACAATATCATATGGACAGATGAGGCCAAGTTTACAAAAAATGGAATTTTCAACAGACACAACAGTCATTATTGGGCGCCAGAAACTCCTCATGTCGTTCGCCAAAGGGGTTTTCAAGAAAGATGACAATTTAATGTATTTTGTGCCATAAAGAATGAGTCAATTTTTTATATCGAGTTTTATGATGATAATTTGAATGCAACAAAATATGAAGATTTACTGAGAAATGAAATTCAAATGATTTTAAATAATAGGCCAGGAAGAGAACGTGTATGATACCAAATGGATGGTGCTCCACCCCATAATTCTCGTTCAGTAGGCGAAGCTTTAGCTGAAATCTTCGAAGACAGATGGATTGGTAATAATGGACCTTTTCGTTGGCCTCCTAGAACACCAGATGGCAATGCAATAGATTATTTTGTGTGGGGATTCATTAAAAATATGGTTTACTCCAACCCAGTAACAACAATGGAAGATATGAAATCGAGAGTTAGAACTGCTTGCAATAGTTTAACTCCTTAATCAGAAGCGCTACACATGAAAATCTTTTGAAGAGATTACATGTTTGTTTAAGTAGAGGTGCAGATGTGTTCGAACATATTCTGAAATACACTGATAATTGAATTAACTTACTAATTCATGAAATTATTTTCAGTTCGTGTGTCAGCGTTAATAAAACTATTGTTTGAAGAGAAGTTGCATTTGATGGTTGAAGAGTATTTATTCATTGTATTATCTGTGACTGGTGAAGGAACATCGAACGGAACAAAGTATCTGCATTTTTAAAGACCCTGTATGAGGCAAATAAAAATATGACTTGAAGTGAAGATCCTCATGGTATCACTCCACTCCATTTCGAATTTGATCGTCTTAGTACCAGAGAGTTCAAGATTATCAGCGTTTATAAAAGTACATGTTTTGTAAAAAAAAATCGAAATTAATTTATATCTCTTAAACAGTAATAGATAGGTATAGGGAAATAGTACATGAAGTTGTTGACAAAGAAATAGGAAATCATAGTATGATATTATATACAGGGTGTTCCATTTGAAAAATCAAAGTAGTCGCTACTATATAGTAGAAGCGGCAACGCCGCATAATCTAAAATATTTTAGGCGTGTAGATCATATTAATTTATGCATAATGTTCAAAATGTTTTCCATCATTGTCCACACCAAGATCTATCGCAGGTAGAAATAATAGCTGCTTCAATCTCACCTACGGATATACTATCTATTGCGTCTTGTTGCGTGGTTGATCGAGTTTGAAAGGCTAAATTCTTCAATCTTCCCCATAAATAAAAGTCTAGACATGTCAAGTCTGGAGATCTAGCTGACCATAGAAATATACTTCCCCTTCCAATTCATTTATATGGATATCTTAAATTCAAATAGTATCTAACTCGCCTGGAAAAGTACGCAGGACACCCATCATGCTGAAATATCAGATCTCTTCTTCTTTCGAATAAAAAAAATTTAAATTTGTCTATGTTACAATGTTTAAATGAAAACACCTATGTATTGTAAAGTACAACGGAAACTGATTAATTTCGTAAAATGACGCATGTTGATATCTTTTGTCTAACTCTAGATATAAATAAAAACGCGTAAACATAGTAACTAGTATTGGCTCACTCTGTATTATATTTTAAAATAACAAAATATATCAGTATTTTAAGAATTTGTTAAACTAAGAAGGCTGCGAAATAAAGTTGACGGGGCTTCAAATGGTTTATTTATTGACAGTCTTTTTAAGAAGTGTTAGCATATAACTCGAATATAACTTTTCTTAATTAGATATTAATATTACTAATATTAGTAAATAATCAGAATTAATTCATAATGAATACATCAAATGCCGAATTGTATGCTTTGATTTTGAATCCCATCAAAATGCCGTTATTGCCTCACGTATATATGCTATAAGATATCTTGACAGGAGGCATTATGGCAAAGAAGTATTTAAAAAAAAAGGCAAGAAGATTAAGAGAAACTGGTAGCTTTCATCGTCCTTGTTATAAACGACGTGGTGTAGGTGTGACCGAAGGTAATGTAATCAATGTTCTTCTTCAATGTTGTTCTTCTTAGTTCAACAGAATCCACATAAAAGTAGTCGGCAAATCTCTACAGAATTAAACATACCAAAAACTACCGTTCTAAGGATTTTGAAGCATAACAGGTAGGTTTATTATAATATTATGAACTGCACGTTTAAGTTTGAAAATTGTAATCCTCTTTAAATTTTGGATTCAACTGTTTTATTTTCATATTACGATAAAAACGGCAACATGGCACTTTAATCATTTCATTCATTCCTTAAAAATATTTGTTTTTCTATGTTTTTTAGACTGCATCCTTATCATGTGGTTCCCCACCAAGCTTTACATGAAAGAGATTTCAATGCAAGGCTGGATTACTGCAATTGGATGTCAGGTATGCTGGAAAAACAACTTCACATCATACCAACTATTTTGCGGATACACGAAGCCACCTTTAGTAGTGCGGGTAGTGTTAATCTGCATAATATGCATTATTGGGCTGAAGAAAATCTACACTGGATGGAAGCTTCAACGTAGGTGGAGTCTTAATGTTTGGAGTAGATGGAAAAATCACAGGAAGAAACTTTAAATGGCGATACATATTTAAATTTTTTGGAAAATGAATTGCCTATTTTATTAGAAGACATTTCCTTACAAACAAGAAGAGATCTGATATTTCAGCATGAGGGGTGTCCTGCGCTCTTTTCCAGGCGAGTTAGAGATTATTGAATTTAAGATATCCATATAAATCCATGGCCAGCTAGATCTCCAGACTTAACATGTCTAGACTTTTATCTATGGGGAAGATTGAAGGAGTTAGTCTTTCAAACTCGACCAACCACGCCACAAGACATGAAACAACGCATTAGAAACGCAATAAATAGTATATCTATAGGTGAGATTGAAGCAGCTGTTATGTATACCTGCGATAGATCTTTGTGTGGACAATGATGTAAAACATTTTGAATATTTAATTGGGCATTAAGTTTTAATGTGTGTGATCTTCTTTTCATATATTTTGTTATTTTAAGTTGTAATACAGAGTGAGCCCATACTAATTACGTATGTTTACGCGTTTTTACTTATATGTCGAGTTAGACAAAAGATATCCACATGCGGTTTGCGCCATTTTGTTACGAATTTAATCAAATTCCGTTGTTATTTACAATGCTTAGGCGTTTCCATTTAAAAATTGCAACATAGACAAATTTAAATTTTTTTTATTCGAAAGTGCCCTCTATCTACGACAATTAAAACTAAATGCAATTGTTTTATAGTAGATGTAATTGGTTCATCTACGCCCTTTCGAATGAGAATAATTTCGTTAAAATAGGTTGATCCAAACCAAATCATAGTTCAAAGTTACAAAAATAGCTGAAAATAATAATTGCCAATTTGTAGAAAATATAATTTAAATTTTAAGCAGCTTGTTGAAGGTTCCGAATTAAGGAATAAACCGTAAGCAATTACATAGAAAAACAATTTTATATAAATTGTTTATTAACATTTTAAGCATGAGAAATTGTATTTTAATCGTTTAGTTACTTCTAGGAACGTAATTGTTTATACCTTCATAATGAACTTATTTATGTATATTTTAAATAAATTTGAATTTGATTTGGTTAAGTTTGTAATATTTTAAAAACGATATAAGTAAAAAAAAATTGAAGTACCGCTGTGTAAATGATTCTAATAATTTTTAATAATTTAAATGCCATTTATTTAAAGACATGCCGATGCACATTTGCATCTTCTAACGCATGTACTTCAATCGAACCTACGTTTTAACGTACAGTGTAGGTTTCAGTTCACCAACTGCGGAGTTATACACAACAAATTTCTTTCCGTCTTCGTCATATAACATGTGTAAAAACGACAAAGTTGCATGTTCGACCGTAGCGCAATCGGATATCGGAATTCTCTCATAATTTCAACTATACTTAGGCGTAATGAACGTATAAAATGTTGTAGAAAAAGTCAACCGGGAAGACCTGCAGTAACGTAAACATGCCTTTTAAGTAACGACAAGTTCAATAATTGGAAATTTCATCAAGACAAACTTAATATTTCGTTCAGGACAAGAAACATTTAAATTACTTTAACAAACAAAAAGAAAATCTCCGATACGATTTTACATTATATTTTTTACTTTCTGGTGTGCCTAAGTTTTATACTGTATTTCTCCCAGGCTAAATATGTATAATCATTCACATCATCGCACTGATGTACGTACGTGGTTAAAAATTAATAGTATTTATAACATAGTTGCACTGTTTTAAGTAGAATCGAAATTTCATATTCTTGTTAATTATTCTTT
Source organism: Vesta saturnalis (assembly GCA_036346205.1). Classification (NCBI taxonomy): domain Eukaryota; kingdom Metazoa; phylum Arthropoda; class Insecta; order Coleoptera; family Lampyridae; genus Vesta; species Vesta saturnalis. Next base: position 2,911,774 of record JARFJB010001594.1, read on the forward strand.
ATCGGATTAGTCTTCTCAAAAGAGTTTAGGTTACTATTTTTATTAAAACAGTTATTAATAACATTCACTTAAATGTTATTGTGAGAACAAGGTTGTTATTTGTTGTTCCCATATTACTAATATGTTATAGAATATTTTAATTACGTTTCATTATCGTTCCGAAGACGTAAGTTACAATGTTTAAACGTGTTAAGAGGTAATTAAGCATTTCATTTATTAAAAATGAAAATCCCTATAGGTACCTAAATTGCCAAAATACTACAATTAATTTGTATGCTTGGTATTTTCTCTCTTTTAGAAGCATTTCTTTTGCTTTGTTGAAACTAACAAAATTGTAAAAGTAATGTACAAACAATACAGTTAATTATAAAAGCTATTAATCGGCTGTTTTCTGCTTTTCATTGTTCGTTTCGTAATTTCGTTGCTGGCTTAAAGTTAGCTTCCAGTGCCTGAGGGAAATTGTTCAGGTGAAGTAATCTCAAAATCAAATAATTTTCAATTGTTAAATTATATTGTATGATTTAATTATAGAATTATTTGATTTTGGAATGACTACTTTTACAATTATGTTTCCATTTTGAGTAAAATTGTTATTTGGTAAATTCAGTTAGCAACAATTTTTACGGGCTTCTGTATTATAAGTGTTTTGTAACTGTGGTTTCCTATTAGTGGAGTTGACCGGCCTATTTCCACAGTTTATGCTTTTTGAGCGCGACGTTTCGGAAGCAGACTCTGCTTCCGTCAGCAGGCTTAGTCCTGAGAAGGACTGTTTTCGCACTTGAGTCGAATTCATATGTTATATATAATTTTTTCTCAAACACTTTACTCTCAGATTCGAACTTGGTACCTTTCACTTACTAGTCTGACACCTTTACCACTGAGCCACTGAGTAAACCATATATATATATATATATATATATATATATATATATATATATATATATATATATATATATATATATATATATATATAAATTATATACATATTAAACTTTTCGTGGTTGCGCAGTAGTTTATGGCGCATGTTGCGCCGTAACTTCTTGCGCAGGCGTTTTGCGCTTAAGCTCTTCGCGCATTATTGGAATCCATATGGGTTTCATTTCTACACTAGCTTGGCTTATTGGATTTTCTACTAGTGCGATGTATGTGGCTTCTTTGAGTTTCCCACGAGTTGTGTTGTCGTCCTTTGCCACTATCTGTATGTTATCCCATTGGATACGGTGGTCTTCGTTCCAGACATGTTCGGCGATTCTTGATCTTTCTGTTTCGCCCTTGCGGACATTGTTCTGATGTTCCTGCGTTCTCACTTTGAGTGGTCTACTGCTCTCTACTATGTATGCTCTACCGCATTCGCATAGTAAGTTGTATACACAATTCTTGGAATTCTGATCTTCATTGTTTGGTTTGGTTTTGGTTAGTATTCCCTTGAGCGTTCTGGTCGATTTGAAGGCAGTGCGTATCTTGTATTAGTACCTATCCCTCGTATTTTGTCTGAGGTACCTTGTATATATGGTATTATCGCTGTATATTTAGGTTCTTCTTTTTTGGTTACCCTTTCCCTGTTTAGGTTAGGTGTTAGATCGGGGTAACCATTTTCTTTGAATGTTCTAGCGATATTTCCTTTTTCTCTGTTCAGGTCCTCTTGTTTTGAGCATATTGCTTTTGCTCTATCGTACAAGCATTTTGCCACGTCTAACTTCACGTTTTTGTGGTGATTGGAGTTGTAGTGTAGGTAACTCCCCGTGTGGGTAGGTTTCCTGTATACACTTGTCGTGAAAGTGTTGTCATTCCTGTGTATAAGTACATCCAGGAATGGCAGTTTTTGTTCCGACTCCAACTCCACTGTGTGGAGGGTGCGCGGCTATTTAGATGATCTAGGAATTCATCTAGCTTATGCTTACCGTGTTGCCAAACTACGAAGGTATCGTCCACGTATCTAAGCCACATCCTTGGTTTCTCTGTGAATTCGGATATCGCTTGGTCTTCAAAGTCTTCCATATATATATATTATATATATATATATATATATATATATATATATATATATATATATATATATATACTCACTATGGGTGATAGTGGGAAACCCATCGCCATCCCAAACTCTTGTTGGTAGAATTTGTCATCTACCTGGAAATATGTAGTTCTAATGCATATTGTCAGAAGTTCCATTATTGTGTTTACCGAGAGCTGCGTGCGTTCGTCTAACGTTTCATCCTTTTCCAGCTTGTCCCTTACGATAGTTAGTGCCTTATCGGTAGGCACATTTGTGAATAGACTCACAATGTCGAAGCTTACCAGTATTTCTTCGTGGTTTGGTTGGAAGTTTCTGATGTTTTCCACGAAGTTCTGCGTATTCTTGACCATAGACTCGGTTTTTTCCGATAAGGGTGTGATAATACCTAGCAGATAGTGTGCTAATGGGTGGCAAGGTGAATTTCTCCAGCTCACAATTGGTCTCAGAGGAACTTCTTTCTTGTGAATCTTTGGTAGGCCGTACAGATGGGGAAGTTTGCTGTAGTGTGGGGTAACCTAGTTCTCTGGTAATCGGAGAACTCCCCCTTATGTTCTGCCAGCGTCAGGTATATCAGTCTTTCGATTGATGGTGTGGGGTATTTGGTATTTGTTTGCACTCGCCCCCGTCTAGTAGTTCTTGGATCTTACTTTTATAAGAGATAGAGCAAAAACAATATGCTCAAAACAAGAGGACCTGAACAGAGAAAAAGAAAATACAGAAGTAAGGTTAGATCAGTCCTAGATTCATCTAGGCGAACTAAACTTAACCTCTCTAACCTAAAAAGGAGAGCGGTCATTTCCCTTAAGAATGACCCACGATCAAAATTCTCCCGGCAGACAAAGGAAACGCGACTGTGGTAATGGATATGGACACTTACAACAGTAAGATCCAAGAACTACTAGACGGGGGCGAGTACAAACAAATACCAAAAGACCCCAGACCATCAATCGAAAGACGGATATACCTGACGCTGGCAAAACATAAGGGGGAGTTCTCCGATTGCCAGAGAACTAGACTTACCCCACACTACAGCAAACCTCCGCATCTGTACGGCCTACCAAAGATTCGCAAGGAAGGAATTCCTCTGATACCAATTGTGAGCTCGAGAAATTCACCTTGTCACCCATTAGCACACTATCTGCTAGGTATTATCACACCCTTATCGGGAAAAACCGAGTCTATGGTCAAGAATACGCAGCACTTCGTGGAAAACATCAGAAACTTCCAACCAAACCACGAAGAAATACTGGTAAGCTTCGACATTGTGAGTCTATTCACAAATGTGCCTACCGATAAGGCACTAACTATCATAAGGGACAAGCTGGAAAAGGATGAAACGTTAGACGAACGCACGCAACTCTCGGTAAACACAATAATGGAACTTCTGACAATATGCATTTGTACTACATATTTCCAGGTAGAAGACAAATTCTACCAACAAGAGTTTGGGATGGCGATGGGTTCCCACTATCACCCATAGTGAGCAATATATCTATGGAAGACTTTGAAGACCAAGCGATATCCGAATTCACAGAGAAACCAAGGATGTGGCTTAGATACATGGACGATACCTTCGTAGTTTGGCAACACGGCAAGCATAAGCTAGATTAATTCCTAGATCACCTAAATAGCCGCCACACACCCTCCATCAAATTCACAATGGAGTTGGAGTCGGAACAAAAACTGCCATTCCTAGATGTACTTATACACAGGAATCACAACACTTTCACGACAAAGGTATACAGGAAACTACCTACACGGGGAAGTACCTACACTACAACTCCAATCACTATAAAAACGTGTGGCAAAATGCTTGTACGATAGAGCAAAAGCAATATGCTCAAAACAAGAGGACTTGAACAGAGAAAAAGAAAATTTCGCTAGAACACTCAAAGAAAATGGCTACCCCGATCTAACACCTAACCTAAACAGGGAAAGGGTAACCGAAAAAAAAGAACCTAAATATACAGGGATAATACCGTATATACAAGGTACGTCAAACAAAATACGAAGGATAGGCAGCAAATACAAGATACGCACTGCCTTCAAATCGACCAGAACGCTCAGGGGAATACTAACCAAAACCAAACCATACAATGAAGATCAGAATTCCAAGAATTGTGTATACAACCTACCATGCGAATGCGGCAGAGCATACATAGGAGAGAGCAGTAGACCACTCAAAGTGAGAACGCAGGAACATAAGAACAACGTCCGCAAGGGCGAAACAGAAAGATCAAAAATCGCCAAACATGTCTGGAATAAAGACCACCGCATCCAATGGGATAACATATAGATAGTGGCAAAGAACGAGAACACAACTCGTTGGAAACTCAAAGAAGCCACATACATCGCACTAGTAGAAAATCCAGTAAGCCAAGCTAGTGTAGAAATGAAACCTATGTGGATTCCAATAATGCGCGAACAGCTTAAGCGCAATACGCCTGCGCAAGAAGTTACGGCGCAACGCGCAATAAACTTCTGCGCAACCACGAAAGAGTTTTATATATATATATATATATATATATATATATATATATATATATATATATATATATATATAGTAAGTTCTAAAAATATATATTGGATTACTCAGTGGCTCAGTGGTAAAGGTGTCAGACTAGTAAGTGAAAGGTACCAAGTTCGAATCTGAGAGTAGTGAAGTGCTTGAGAAAAAATTATATATAGCATGTGAATTCGACTCAAGTGCGAAAAAAGTCCTTCTCGGGACTAAGCCTGATGACGGAAGCAGAGTCCGCTTCCGAAACGTCTCTCTCAAAAAGCATAAACTGTGGAAATAGGCCGGTCAACTCCACTAATTTTTACGGGGTATTTACAAATTCAAAAGAATCTTTTATAGAATTTTTATTATTGTTATAAAAATAGAATACAGTTTAAAGCTCACAATATAAACAAGTGCAAAGAGTAATCGTAAACGATTTACAAGCGCATTTCAATCAACTTCACTATTGGAGGAGCGACTATATGAGAAGGGGGGGAGTAGGTAATCGGGCATGTTGAGTAGAAGTTGACTTGACACATCTTGACATTTGCTCATACAATGATAGAATGTATGTTTTTCTTTTTACATTATTTATTTTACATTATTTTTATTCGGCAGCCAAAGTGGCACTGTAGCTTAATTTTTATTTTTCCCTGACACTCTTCGTCTCTTTCAAAGGAATCGAGGGGAGAGCTTAAAGTTCTAAGGCGGAGCATTCTTTTTAAACTCCTAGATTTAAAATAACATCCACATTCCACATGTTTATAATTGTAAATACTTACCTTTAGGTGCTTAATTCGTTATTTTAAGATAACTTTATAAAACGCAAAGAATAAAAGTTACTGCAAGTGCTGTTCGCACTGTAATAAGTTCTAAGTTATTTGTTAATTTCTAGTGCAGTCTACATACTTGCAAACCTGACGAGATGAACCTGGGGTAGCCGCTTGTAGAAGAATTTAATGACATACTACGCGATATCCTAAACATTATATTAGAAGAAATAAACGAAGAAATATATGAAGATAAAAATAGATCTAAATGAGTTTGGGAGCGAAAGTGGATCAGCAGGAGGGAACAGTTCGGTGCAATAATGGTGCTTTTCAAAAAACTGGCCTACGAAGATACAGTAGAATATTTTAATGATCTGCGTATATCAGTTAGTTATCTACATAGCAAAGTTCAGCCTACGATAGAGAAGTCAGATACCAACATTCGAAGTGCTCTATCGTCAAAATTAAAATTACAGGTTGTACTCTATTTGCTAGCAACAGGAGTCTGTATCCGAGTTCTTAGTCACTTGAGTATCAAAGGCCAGTATTTATATAATGATTATAGAAGTGTGTGAAGCAATATGTACAGCACTGAAGGATTTCATACAGATAAAGAAAGACACTTTATTTATTATCTTTGTTTATTAGTTACTCTCTTAATCGGATGATCAGTGCTATAAAAAGTATAAAAAATGTTTATAGTGCAAAATGTAAACATGAACTTAACAACGTAATATTTAATTTAATATAGTATAAGCACTTTGTCCAGTAATTGATGATATAGCTTGTGGCAAAATATTATTTGATGCTGGTACACTGGACACTGCAATATTTGAATCTTGTGACATCGGAAACTCTTCTAACTGAATAGATGAACCAGGTAGGAGGGATGGGGTTGAATCGTCTACGTGCTGTGCGCTAGGGATCGGGCTGAAAGCCATTTTGTTTTGGGGACTTGTAAGAATGCTCCGCCAAGTACCACGTGAAGGGGTTTCACTATATGCCAGGGAACATGTGGAGCGACTTGGGATATATGTCATTTGACGAGTTTGGGTATTATCAACAGAAGTAGACATATAAGGCCGATCCTGGACCAGTTCAAGGTCACCCATGTAAATCTTATGGGGATTTATTTCAAGGTCAAGTGAGTTTTCTCGTTATGCCAGAACGCGCTCCACGTCTCAAGCATTTTGTGGGGATTTAAATTTTTAGTCACTGCCCTCTGGTGGTGAAATCGGAAGCTTTTGGAGCTCTTTCAAGGTCGAACTTTAAGCGGGAGATTTAAAATGTAGTTGGTCAAGGTCAAAGCTAAAAGTTGCAAGGTAATCATAAATCAAAATCCCATTCCTGTCCCACTTTTGTCACTAGATTTGTCACCAGATTTGTCACCAGAAAGTCACTAGATTTCTAGGTTGGTAACATTGCTGGGTGCTAAGTCAAGGCCATGTTGTTGGTAACGGTCCCTGCTACTACGTGTTAGGTTGGTAACCCTGCTAAGTCAAGGTCAAAGGTAAAAAGTTGCAAGGCAAAATAGTATTCAAGGTCGAAGACTTACGGTGGTGTCATATTTCTTAGAAATATAAAAAGGTGAAAAGCTAAAATAGAAATTGCCAGGTAATCATAAATAATTTTCAAGGTCAAACTTTTAGCGGGAAATATAAATTTTGGAGCTGATCATCATATTTATAGTCAAGGTCAACAGTAGGTATTTAACAAGTAGTATAAGCATAATCCTAACTCACCGTGCACGTACGCGTTCCCCGTTTCAAGGTCACAAGTAACATTCCATTTTAAGGGGGCTGCTAAGTAAAGGCCACGTGGTTTGTATGCCAAGGCCACGTGTTAGGGCCTCTTCAAGTCATGCTTGCACGAGTCCTTCAAGGTCACTAGAAAAGTTAGACTGTTGATTATCCTGGGTCATTGAAGCAAGTCTATGCATGTTTCGAGGCCACGCCCTATTCTGAGAAATCAAGGGGGCTCATTTTTAAAGTCTATGCTTTCAAGGTCAGATAAAACGCTCAAATTCTTCAGACATCTTACATATATAACAATTGTAAAAGTTAAATGGATTGTACTGTAATGAGTAAAAGCATGCAAAAAATGCATCCATATAGTTGATTTGTTATTATATTCAAGTACTATAATTGCAACGTGTTAGGTTGGTAACCCCAAGTCAAGGTCAAAAAAAGTTGCAAGGTAATCAAAATAGTATTCAAGGTCGAAGACTTACTGTTGTGTCATATTTTTAGAAATAAAAAGGTGAAAAGCTAAAAAGAAATTGCCAGGTAATCATAAATAATTTTCAAGGTTAAACTTTTAGGGAAATATAAATTTTGGAGCTGATCATCATATTTCTAGTCAAGGTCAACAGTAGGTATTTAACAAGTTTAAGTGTTGTAATTGTAGACCATATTTTTATATAAATTGCAGGAGCTGTATGTTGAGATCAGTCTGCAAAAGATGACATTTATAAAGATATTGATGATGTTATAAATGCTACGTATAATATTAATTCATATAACACTGTATGTTTAATGGAAATTTTTTAGTCCTGCTTATCTAATGTTAGCATTTATTGAATAAAGAAATAGCTATGATTTTTTTTTCCTTTACCCAAAATTCTGAAATTTCGTATCAGGTCCAATAAATTAGAGCGCCAATGAACAGTTTCAAAATTTGCTAAAACCAAAAAAATTTGATAAAAAAAAAGATGAATTTTACCAAATGAAAATTTATAAAGTTGTTGTTAACTGAATAAATCACAACCCAATGTCCTTTACCCAAAAATTTAAATTTCGTATACAGGTCCAATAAATGAGAGCGCCAATGATAGCAGTTTCAAATTTCAAAAAAAAATTGATAAAAAAAATTTTGTTTATCAATACGTAACTGAACGTTGTTAATTTTAATAAATCGCAACTGATAATCCTTTACCCAAAATTCTGAAATTTCGTATACAGGTCCAATAAATTAGAGCGCTAATGATAGAACTAAAAAATTTGGAAAAAACTTGAAGGTCCTCTTTACTATTGGAATATTAAAAATACATTTTTCCTCAATAAATTAGGCAAATATGAAATATGATATAATAAAAGAATGGTGTAACTAATTTGTAAACTTTTTACGGTTTTTTCTAAAATAGATTGTAACGATTTTTCATGAAATAAAGAAAAAGTCACAATGAATCTTCAGACATCTTAATATATATATATATATATATATATATATATATATATATATATATATATATATATACAATTGCAATTTGGATTGTATTAATGAGTAAAAAGCATGCAATTGCAAAAAATGCATCCATATAGTTGATTTGTAATATTATATTCAAGATGTACTAGAATGGAAAAAATTGCAATTTTGTTTGTAAACGATAGACGTGTGTTGAACTATGGTGATAGCTGTTTCGCAACATTTCTTAGAAATGGTCAGGGGAAAAGCTAAAATAGAAATTGCAATTCATAAATCTAAGAATAGAATTTTCAAGATCTACCCACTTGAAGGTCACGACGATGATCTATGCTATGCATAAAAGTAGGTCATGAGTTCATTGAAGGTGAATACTCCACTTCAAGCTAAAATAGAAATTGCAATGTCACCATCCTCATCATATTACAAGGTCAAGGTGAAGCTAAAATAGAAACTGTTTCATCATCATCATCATCATATTAAATTAGAAGTCTATAAAATAGTGTGTTCAAAGGTTATTGATCTGTATATCATAGCTAAAAATGGCCGGTTCAAGTCCTCACTGTTGATCCGTTACAGCTAAAAGTATAGTGACAGCGATCGTTGAAAAGCTTATGCGCGTAACCAGATATGGTAATCAAAGAGATGGTTCATATCTGCACTAATGTAACATAGTGGGGTCGTTTAGAGTAACAATATAAGGAAATAGTGTAATGGGTAGTGAGTGTTGTGTCAAACATGTGGATGGCATACGCTCAAGAGCAATGGACCAAACAAACCTGAGAACAGCGGTGGAACGCAAGCCAGCATTAGTATTCGATGCCGAACATGAGGGGTTTCCGGGGAATAGTGAAGCAGTGTAACGTCCTAGTGAAAAAGTATGAAAAGGAGTAAAGATATGTGAAAAGTTTTTAAATTTAAAGGAAATATGTAGAACATGTTTTGTAAAGAAGAAAGCCGCGCAATTGCATCAGTTTTGCAATGAAAATGGATGGCATCTCTTGATGGTAGTAGTTCATCCTCATCAGATGCAGATTAGCCTATCGATACAATTATCAAAGTGCACTCTCCCAACATCATGATGCAGTAATATATAGGACAGTTCCGGTGTCAACTATAATTCATAAGCGTTCTCGAATCAATAAAGATGGATCTATCTGCATTGAACAGTAGCACTTTCTGTAAATCCTTCACGAACGTAAAAGACGCAAAATATAAAGTGATTGATATGAATACTATCAGTATGGGAAACATATTATCATTGAAACCCAGAACTTTAAGTGCATACTTACCTTAGGATTTTATGAATAGTTCAAAAGAAGATCGCATTGAAAAGTTTAAGCAATATCTGGTTGAGAATGATGCATTACCAGCGCCGGAACTGTAGGAAAGATGACTAATTTAACATTTCTGTAAAAAAAAATAATAACATATATATCTATGTATAATTGTTTGAAATAAATTATATATTTTTGTTGCAAAAAAGAAAGTCTTCTATTTTTGATTAAATGAAGGGTATATCATAATGAAGAGCTGCTATTGATGAGACTAAAAAATGTGGTGTATAATAATATGGTGTCTGCAGCTATATTGGCTAAGCTCTTCAAGGTTAAGATTTATTGGTATCATATTACAATTCATACCAACCAAAGCAATATCTGGTTGAGAATGATGCATTACCAGCGCCGGAACTGTAGGAAAGATTGCATTAGCGCATATACAACACGCTAACGAAGACAACCAGACAAAAAAAATGTAGCGTGTGTCTGCAGCTATATTGGCTAAGCTCTTCAAGGTTAAGATTTATTGGTATCATATTACAATTCATACCAACCAATCTTCAAGGTTAAATTTTATTGACAAGGTATTGAGAAGGTATAATATTACAGTTCTTATGTTAGACTCTTAAAGCTTCTTAGGAATAGCAAAATAAAATATACATATTATGGTAACATTTTGTAATACCTTTACTGGAGCATATCTATTTATTATTTGTTTTCGCATTCAATTTTCGTTTAATGTGGTCCACAAGATATCATCATCATCTTTCCTAATAGGTCATCGCTTCATTATATTGTATACTAGCCATACATTCAGCTTACTTAGAGACGTTGTCCGTAACTTATTACAAACCTAAGCAAACCCGAGGTGTTGTCTATGCATGTTTCAAGGTCATCAAGCCATGTCACACCCCTAGAGCCCTGAAGTGGTCTAAACAGGTAGCCGTTTCCTAAAACAGGTAGCTGTTTCCTAAAACAGGTAGCCGTTTCCTAAAACAGGTAGCCGTTTTAAAACAGGTAGCCGTTTCCCAAAACAGATAGCTGTTTGGTAACCGTTTCCTCGAAGGTTATACGAGAGATCCATTGTTCAGGTGGAAATAGATTCAACATCTCAATTCTGAGAAATCAGGAACAAAGTGGGCCCATTGTTCTAGCCAACGGTTCAAAGTCTATGCTAACAATTTTGTGATGAATGAACAAAGACGATCCATTGTTCAGTTATAATTTCTAAAATAGATTGTTATCTAAATACATCTCAATTCTAGGAAATCAAGAACTAAGACGATGCATTGTTCTAACCAACGCTTCAAAGTCTATGCTTATAATTTTCAAGGTCACACCTCTGATAACAAAGGTGATTCATTGTTTTGGCAAAAGTCTGATGCAAACTATTTCTCAGGTTATAACCCAGCCTATCCATCTAGGTCAACAAGTCAACTTTTAACATTCCTTGAGGTAAAATTCTAGGAATAGCAAATAAGAGTTCCTATTACTGAATTCTAGTAATATAATCAGTTCGTGGAAACAAGAGGGTTGTCTATGCTGAATATCAAGGTTCCTGTATTGGCTAAACGTTATGCTTACAGTATCTGGTGGTTGCAAATTCTCAAGGTCTCCAAGAAATTTTCAAGGCCATATGTCCTACAGACCGATCTTACCGACATCATTCGATCGAAATGTAGCCGAAACCTGCAGGATCAATTCTAAACGAGTCATGGAAACAAGAAGAATGATAGGCTAATATCATGGTTATTAACTAAATTGTAAAAAGCGTGGGCTCATACAATAGTCATCCAGGATGTTTCTCCAAATATAGATAACCGTTTCCCAAAACCGACGGTTGTTTCTCAACACAGGCTAAACTGAACTAGGTCAAAACCTAAACATCTGGTCATGAGAAGGTTCAAGTACAATCTGAAAGTAGTTTTATATTATAGAAAAGCTAATCACCTACTTTGGGGTAGTACTGATAGGTAGTAGTTTCTATAAATCCCTACTTTTGAGGTAAAGGTAGCTTTTCCAATAGGCTTATCATCTAGGGTGCATTTCTGGAGAAAATAATGAATTCTGGGGATTTATTTCAAGGTCAAGTGAGTTTTCTCGTTATGCCAGAACGCTCCACGTCTCACTGACGTTTGAAGCATGCTTGTGGTGGGGATTTAAATTTTGAGTCACTCACCCTCTGGTGGTGAAATCGGAAGCTTTGGAGCTCTTTTAAGGTTAAACTGTAAGCAGGTTTAAAATGTTGGAGTTGGTCAAGGTCAAAGCTAAAAGTTGCAAGGTAATCATTCATATAAATCTAAAAGTTTTTGAGTAAGTTAGCAGTTTTGAAAGGATGCATGTTTATAATAAAAGGCTTCTCCGGGATTGCATTATTCAGTAAACTTTTATTGCTAGAAATGGTGAAAGTAATAAGAATGATAAGAAGAGAAAAGAATTATTAAGTATTGACGAGAGGAAGAAAGACTGAGGTGTTAATCAAGGAAATAAAAAATTGAGGGTAGATTTAGAGCTGTATGAGGTAAAAAGAAATGATGCAACTTCAGTGAATGTGCCATGAAAAAGGTCATTATAATTTGAATGAGAGATGTATTAGTAAATAAGTAATTACGGTAGTAATGATAGTTATATAATATATATGGTTTTAATCGCCTAATAAATCACAACTCGATAATCCTTTACCCAAAAATTCCGAATTTTCATATATAGGTCCAATAAATTAGAGCGCCATTGATAGCAGTGTCAAAATTTGTTAAAACAATAAATGTCATAAAAATTTTGTTTAACTAATAAAATTGATATGTAAGTGAACGTCGTTAAGGCTAATAAATCGCAACTCAATGTCCTTTACCCAAAATTCTGAATTTTCGTATATATATCAATAAGTAAGAGCGCCAAAGATTGTAGTTTCCAAAATTTGTAAAACAAAAATGTGATAAAAAAAATTTTGTTTTATCAATACGTAACTGAACGTTGTTAATTTTGCAATTCACCTTTTCCGAATTAATTTTCTCATATGCCTAACACACATTATTTTTTAATTAAAATGAACACTGAAGTTTCTTATCATGATTTATTAAATTATTCAAATTATGTAGGAAGAAATGACCCATAAAACTTATATTACAAAGAAAGAAAGAAAAGGTCAATAACATTATCCTGTTATATGAAATGTATGTCAGCATTTCTGTATGTGTCTATTTTAAAATAAATAAATACACTCTTTTATAATATCAGATTAATTTTAACTCAAAAATTTTGAATTTTGTATATATGTTGAATAAATAACAGCGCAAGGATAGCATTAAAATAAATTTAGAATATAAAAATTTCAAAACAGTCTCGTGAAAATAGTACATAAAGGTTGAAACTTGCGTACATTTATATTTATATTTATTTATAAATCAGTAGTCCTTTACCCAAAAATTCCAATTTTCGGCATGTAGACTAAACAGGCATGAGCGCAAAAGATAGCACTCAAAAATTCTCAAAACTAAAAGAATGTGAAAAAAAATTTTCAATTCTTAATGATAAAGTTTGCAGTTTTGATGTGTAAGTGAACGTTGTTAAGGCTTAATAAATCATAACTCCAATGTCCTTTAAAAAATTCTGAAATTTCGTATACAGGTTTAATAAATTAGAGCGCCAATGATGGCAGTTCCAAAATTTACCAAAATGTGATAAAAAGATGAATTTTATCAATGTAAATTTATATGTAAGTTAAAGTAAAAAAATTTGAATGTCCACTATTTACACAAAAATTGAGATATATAAAATCATATGTATATTTCCAATGATATCTGCAATTGAATATCTTATTTTTTGCATTAAATTCATATTTTTAGAGGTTATGTTTCAAATGAAAATTTTAACACTTCATCTTCTGTTCACTTATAACATCTAACTTTTTTTATATATATATATATATATATATATATATATATATATATATATATATATATATATATATATATATTGTTAATGAAAAATAATAAAGTATAAAAAATTTTATTGAAAAATCACAACACTACTTAGTACCTAATTATAAACTAACTTAAATGTCTAAACTATCCAATATTCTTAACGCATTTTGTGTATTTTAATGTTCTGTTGTGCAACTTGTAAGTTGTTGTTCCTGCAGCCAACTCATTATTTAATCGCTCCACTTTGACACTTGATTTTTCAGAATTAATGTATGTTGATAAAATGTTCTGCAACCACCTAACACTTTTTATTTTAAATTGCTGCAAGTTTGTAGGATAGATATTGCTTGTGATGGTGGTGGTGAACACAATTATTAATTAAATTTTTTCCTCCGTATTGGAAGTGTAGTTGCTGTGGTGGTGGTGGTGGTGGTGAAGCTTCAATTCCTCCATATTGGATGTAGTGGCTGCAGTGGTGGTAGTAAGCTACAACTGTGGTTGGGCGTGATGCTAGAAAATAATTGGTTTGGTTAATAATATATTTATTAAAAATCACCACACAAAAACAATACATTAAGCAATACTTACTTTTCAAAAACCTTGCAAAGTCGTCGTTTACATCACTGTCGCGTATAGAGATGATTGGTATCTCATTTTCACTTACAAGTGTCTCAACAACTTGTTTTGACCTAATACATCTTGCAGTATGTTGGCTTTCTTCTTTTTTGTAGTGACAGTTTTGAGCGTTTGCTGTTTGATGCCATTTTATCTGTATAGTATGTATGTATGTATGTAACTACTGAATATTGAAATAAAATTATTATTATGATTATATACATGTAAATTTGTTAACGTGTACAAAAAAGTGGAAGTGGTTACTATTGAGCTGTGCAAGCAAAGGTGATGAATGCATCATAATCTAGACATGAAAAGGTATTTCATGCCATGTCAGCAATGTTAGGTTATTAGATATTACCAGTAAACGCCCACTAAAGATAATACTAAAGAAAGTGCAATATCTGCATCTTTCTGAACTGAAGCTCTTGAATACGCAATCTAAAGGCAATGAACTAAAGAGTGAAAGTATCAAATTTCATTTCATATAAGTCGAGTTTTTATGCTGCATAAGGTCAAATACAAGTTATAACAAGTTTGTGATATTTAACCTTGAATTGGGAATTAAGCGTTTTTAGTCATCTTAATAATGACTGAATCAATGATGTTAGTTTTGCACATGCGGTTAATGTTTGGAACAAATTTCATATTAGATCGTTGGAGTACTCATTTGTATTTAAAAACGAACGTTCTACTTTTAGCTGATATTTTCGAAAATTTTCGGTAAACTTGTTTAAACTTACAAATTTGATCCTCTGCATATGTACAGCCCAGTTTAGCATTCGATGTTACGTTTAAATCGAACAAGATGTTTTATTTGTTATCAATGCTTGAATCACTTTTCTTCAGATCACCTTCTACAAAACATGTCACTTCTATCATCAACTTAATAAATGTTCAGTCAGGATGTTATTGGATCTGTATACGAAATTTCAAATTTTTGGGTAAAGGACATTGGATTTGTGATTTATTAAGCAGTTAACAACTTTAACTTACATATAAATTTACATTGATGAAATTCATCTTTTTTTTTATCTCATTTTTGTTTTGGTAAATTTTGGAACTACCATCATTGGCGCTCTAATTTATTGAACCTGTATACGAAATTTCAGAATTTTTGGGTAAAGGACATTGGATTTGTGATTTATTAAGCAGTTAACAACTTTAACACATATAAATTTACATTGATAAAATTCATCTTTTTATCACATTTTGGTAAATTTTGGAACTGCCATCATTGGCGCTCTAATTTATTAAACCTGTATACGAAATTTCAGAATTTTTGGGTAAAGGACATTGAGTTATGATTTATTAAGCCTTAACAACGTTCACTTACACATCAAAACTGCAAACTTTATCATTAAGAATTGAAAATTTTTTTCACATTCTTTTAGTTTTGAGAATTTTTGAGTGCTATCTTTTGCGCTCATGCCTGTTTAGTCTACATGCCGAAAATTGGAATTTTGGGTAAAGGACTACTGATTTATAAATAAATATAAATATAAATGTACGCAAGTTTCAACCTTTATGTACTATTTTCACGAGACTGTTTTGAAATTTTTATATTCTAAATTTATTTTAATGCTATCCTTGCGCTGTTATTTATTCAACATATATACAAAAATTCAAAATTTTGAGTTAAAAATTAATCTGATATTATAAAAGAGTGTATTTATTTATTTTAAAATAGACACATACAGAAATGCTGACATACATTTCATATAACAGGATAATGTTATTGACCTTTTCTTCTTTCTTTGTAATATAAGTTTTATGGGTCATTTCTTCCTACATAATTTGAATAATTTAATAAATCATGATAAGAAACTTCAGTGTTCATTTTAATTAAAAATAATGTGTGTAGGCATATGAGAAGAAAATTAATTCGGAAAAGGAATTGCAAAATTAACAACGTTCAGTTACGTATTGATAAAACAAAATTTTTTTATCACATTTTTGTTTTACAAATTTTGAAACTACAATCTTTGGCGCTCTTACTTATTGATATATATCGAAAATTCAGAATTTTCGGGTAAAGGACATTGAGTTGATTTATTAGCCTTAACGACGTTCACTTACATATCAATTTTATTAGTTAAACAAAATTTTTATGACATTTATTGTTTTAACAAATTTTAGACACTGCTATCAATGGCGCTCTAATTTATTGGACCTATATTGAAAATTCGAATTTTGGGTAAAGGATTATCGAGTTGTGATTTATTAGGCGATTAAAACCATATATATTTACATATAACTATCATTACTACCGTAATTACTTATTTACTAATACATCTCTCATTCAAATTATAATGCACCTTTTTCATGGCACATTCACTGAAGTTGCATCATTTTCTTTTTACCTCATACAGCTCTAAATCTACCCTCAATTTTTTATTTCCTTGATTAACACCTCGAGTCTTTTCTTCCTCTCGTCAATACTTAATAATTCTTTTTCTTCTTATCATTCTTATTACTTTCACCATTTCTAGCAATAAAAGTTTACTGAATAATGCAATCCCGGAGAAGCCTTTTTATTATAAACATGCATCCTTTCAAAACTGCTAACTTACTCAAAAACTTTTAGATTTATATGAATGATTACCTTGCAACTTTTAGCTTTGACCTTGACCAACTCCAACATTTTAAACCTCCGCTTACAGTTTAACCTTAAAAGAGCTCCAAAAGCTTGATTTCACCACCAGAGGGTGAGTGACTCCAAAATTTAAATCCCCCACCACAAGCATGCTTCAAACGTCAGTGAGACGTGGAGCGTTCTGGCATAACGAGAAAACTCACTTGACCTTGAAATAAATCCCCAGAATTATTATTTTTCTCGGGGTCAGAAATGCACCCTAGATGATAAGCCTATTGGAAAAGCTACCCTTTACCTCAAAAGTAGGGATTTATAGAAACTACTACCTATCAGTACTACCCCAAAGTAGGTGATTAGCTTTTCTATAATATAAAACTACTTTCAGATTGTACTTGAACCTTCCCTCATGACCAGATGTTTAGGTTTTGACCTAGTTCAGTTTAGCCTGTGTTGAGAAACAACCGTCGGTTTTGGGAAACGGTTATCTATATTTGGAGAAACATCCTGGATGACTATTGTATGAGCCCACGCTTTTTATTACAATTTAGTTAATAACCATGATATTAGCCTATCATTCTTCTTGTTTCCATGACTCGTTTAGAATTGATCCTGCAGGTTTCGGCTACATTTCGATCGAATGATGTCGGGTAAGATCGGTCTGTAGGACATATGGCCTTGAAAATTTCTTGGAGACCTTGAGAATTTGCAACCACCAGATACTGTAAGCATAACGTTTAGCCAATACAGGAACCTTGATATTCAGCATAGACAACAACCTCTTGTTTCCACGAACTGATTATATTACTAGAATTCAGTAATAGGAACTCTTATTTGCTATTTCCTAGAATTTTACCTCCAAGGAATGTTAAAAGTTGACTTGTTGACCTAGATGGATAGGCTGGGTTATAACCTGAGAAATAGTTTGCATCAGAGGGCTTTTGCCAAAACAATGAATCACCTTTGTTATCAGAGGTGTGACCTTGAAAATTATAAGCATAGACTTTGAAGCGTTGGTTAGAACAATGCATCGTCTTAGTTCTTGATTTCCTAGAATTGAGATGTATTTAGATAACAATCTATTTTTAGAAATTATAACTGAACAATGGATCGTCTTTGTTCATTCATCACAAAATTGTTAGCATAGACTTTGAACCGTTGGCTAGAACAATGGGCCCACTTTGTTCCTGATTTCTCAGAATTGAGATGTTGAATCTATTTCCACCTGAACAATGGATCTCTCGTATAACCTTCGAGGAACGGTTACCAAACAGCTATCTGTTTTGGGAAACGGCTACCTGTTTTAGGAAACGGCTACCTGTTTTAGGAAACGGCTACCTGTTTTAGGAAACAGCTACCTGTTTTAGGAAACGGCTACCTGTTTAGACCACTTCAGGGCTCTAGGGGGTGTGACATGGCTTGATGACCTTGAAACATGCATAGACAACACCTCGGGGTTTGCTTAGGTTTGTAATAAGTTACGGACAACGTCTCTAAGTAAGCTGAATGTATGGCTAGTATACAATATAATGAAGCGATGACCTATTAGGAAAGATGATGATGATATCTTGTGGACCACATTAAACGAAAATTGAATGCGAAAACAAATAATAAATAGATATGCTCCAGTAAAGGTATTACAAAATGTTACCATAATATGTATATTTTATTTTGCTATTCCTAAGAAGCTTTAAGAGTCTAACATAAGAACTGTAATATTATACCTTCTCAATACCTTGTCAATAAAATTTAACCTTGAAGATTGGTTGGTATGAATTGTAATATGATACCAATAAATCTTAACCTTGAAGAGCTTAGCCAATATAGCTGCAGACACACGCTACATTTTTTTTTTGTCTGGTTGTCTTCGTTAGCGTGTTGTATATGCGCTAATGCAATCTTTCCTACAGTTCCGGCGCTGGTAATGCATCATTCTCAACCAGATATTGCTTTGGTTGGTATGAATTGTAATATGATACCAATAAATCTTAACCTTGAAGAGCTTAGCCAATATAGCTGCAGACACCATATTATTATACACCACATTTTTTTAGTCTCATCAATAGCAGCTCTCTTCATTATGATATACCCTTCATTTAATCAAAAATAGAAGACTTTCTTTTTTTGCAACAAAAAATATATAATTTATTTCCAAACAATTATACATAGATATATATGTTATTATTTTTTTTACAGAAATGTTAAATTAGTCATCTTTCCTACAGTTCCGGCGCTGGTAATGCATCATTCTCAACCAGATATTGCTTAAACTTTTCAATGCGATCTTCTTTTGAACTATTCATAAAATCCTAAGGTAAGTATGCACTTAAAGTTCTGGGTTTCAATGATAATATGTTTCCCATACTGATAGTATTCATATCAATCACTTTATATTTTGCGTCTTTTACGTTCGTGAAGGATTTACAGAAAGTGCTACTGTTCAATGCAGATAGATCCATCTTTATTGATTCGAGAACGCTTATGAATTATAGTTGACACCGGAACTGTCCTATATATTACTGCATCATGATGTTAGAGGGGAGAGTGCACTTTGATAATTGTATCGATAGGCTAATCTGCATCTGATGAGGATGAACTACTACCATCAAGAGATGCCATCCATTTTCATTGCAAAACTGATGCAATTGCGCGCTTTCAATTCTTCTACAAAACATGTTCTACATATTTCCTTTAAATTTAAAAACTTTTCACATATCTTTACTCCTTTTTCATACTTTTTCACTAGGACGTTACACTCCGCTTCACTATAATCACCTCGCCCGTAAACCGCCTCATGTTCGGCATCGAATACTAATGCTGAAAATTCTTGCTTCAAGCGTTCCACCGCTGTTCTCAGGTCAGTTGCTTTGGTCCATTGCTCTTGAGCGTATGCCATCCACATGTTTGACACAACACTCACTACCCATTACACTATTTCCTTATATTGTTACTCTAAACGACCCCACTATGTTACATTAGTGCAGATATGAACCATCTCTTTGATTACCATACATATCTGGTTACGCGCATAAGCTACTTTCAACGATCATGCTGTCACTATACTTTTTAGCTGTAACGCGATCAACTTTTTTAGTGAGGACTTGAACCGGCCATTTTTAGCTATGATATACAGATCAATAACCTTTGAACACACTATTTTATAGACTTCTAAGAATTGTAATATGATGATGATGATGATGATGACATTACAGTTTCTATTTTTAGCTTCGGACCTTGACCTTGTAATATGATGAGGATGGTGACATTGCAATTTCTATTTTTAGCTTGAAGTGGAGTATTCACCTTCAATGAACTCATGACCTACTTTTTATGCATAGCTTATGAGATCATCGTCGTGACCTTCAAGTGGAGTAGATCTTGAAAATTCTATTCTTAGATTTATGATTACCTTGCAATTTCTATTTATAGCTTTTCGCCCTGACCATTTCTAAGAAATGTTGCGAAACAGCTATCACTTTCATAGTTCAAGCACACGTCTATCGTTTACACAACAATATGCAATTATGCATTCCATTCTAGTACAGTACTTGAATATAATATTACAAATCATACTATATGGATGCATTTTTGCAATTGCATGCTTTTACTCATTACGAGTACAATCCATTTAACTTGAATTGCAATTGTATATATATATATATATATATATATATATATATATATATATATATATATATATATATGTAAGATGTCTGAAGATTCATTGTGAGCGTTATTATTACTTTATTTCATGAAAAATCGTTACAATCTATTTTAGAAAAAAACCGTATTACAAATAGTTTACAAATTAGTTACACCATTCTTTTATTATATCATATTTCATATTGCTGCCTAATTTATTGAGGAAAATGTATTTTAATATTCCAATAGTAAAGAGGACCTTCAAGTTTTTCCAAATTTTTTAGTTCTATCATTAGCGCTCTAATTTATTGGACCTGTATACGAAATTTCAGAATTTTTGGGTAAAGGATTATCGAGTTGCGATTTATTAAGCAATTAACAACGTTCAGTTACGTATTGATAAACAAAATTTTTTTTTATCACATTTTTGTTTTGTAAATTTGAAACTGCTATCATTGGCGCTCTCATTTATTGGACCTGTATACGAAATTTCAGAATTTTTGGGTAAAGGACATTGGAGTTGTGATTTATTAGCAGTTAACAACTTTAACTTACATATAAATTTTCATTTGGTAAAATTCATCTTTTTTTTTTATCAAATTTTTTTGGTTTTAGAAATTTTGAAACTGCTATCATTGGCGCTCTAATTTATTGGACCTGTATACGAAATTTCAGAATTTTGGGTAAAGGAGAAAACAAATCATAGCTATTTCTTTATTCAATAAATGCTATACATTAGATAAGCAGGACGATAATACAAATTTCCATTAAACATACAGTGTTATATGAATTATATATACGTAGCATTTATAACATCATCAATATCTTTATAAATGTCATCTATTGTTGCAGACTGATCTCAACATACAGCTCGCTGCAATTTATATAAGAAATATGCGTCCTACATATTACAACATGCTTAAACTTGTTAAATACCTACTGTTGACCTTGACTAGAAATATGATGATCAGCTCCAAAAATTTATATTTCCGCTAAAAGTTTAACCTTGAAAATTATTTATGATTACCTGGCAATTTCTATTTTTAGCTTTTCACCTTTTTATATTTCTAAGAAATATGACACAACAGTAAGTCTTCGACCTTGAATACTATTTTTGATTACCTTGCAACTTTTACCTTTGACCTTGACTTAGCAGGGTTACCAACCTAACACGTTGCAATTATGCAGTACTTGAATATAATATTACAAATCATACTATATGGATGCATTTTGCAATTGCATGCTTTTTACTCATTAGAGTACAATCCATTTAACTTGAATTACAATTGTGTATATATATGTAAGATGTCTGAAGATTCATTGTGAGCGTTATTATCTGACCTTGAAAGCATAGACTTTAAACAATGAGCCACCTTCTTGATTTCTCAGAATAGGGCGTGGCCTCGAAACATGCATATGACTTGAGGGCAATGACCTTCAGGATAATCAACAGTCTAGTAACTTTTCTAGTGACCTTGAAGGACTCGTGCAAGCATGACTTGAAGAGGTACCTAACACGTGGCCTTGGCAGGAGTACAAACCACGTGGCCTTTACTTAGCAGCTACCCTTAAAATAGGCAATGTTACTAACCTGTGACCTTGAAACGGAAGCGTACGTGCACGGTGAGTTAGGATCCCTATAGCTATACTACTACTTGTTAAATACCTACTGTTGACCTTGACTATAAATATGATGATCAGCTCCAAAATTTATATTTCCTAAAAAGTTTGACCTTGAAAATTATTTATGATTACCTGGCAATTTCTATTTTAGCTTTTCACCTTTTTATATTTCTAAGAAATATGACACCACCGTAAGTCTTCGACCTTGAATACTATTTTGCCTTGCAACTTTTTACCTTTGACCTTGACTTAGCAGGGTTACCAACCTAACACGTAGCCTTAGCAGGGACCGTTACCAACAACATGGCCTTGACTTAGCACCCAGCAATGTTACCAACCTAGAAATCTAGTGACTTTCTGGTGACAAATCTGGTGACAAATCTAGTGACAAAAGTGGGACAGGAATGGGATTTTGATTTATGATTACCTTGCAACTTTTTAGCTTTGACCTTGACCAACTACATTTTAAATCTCCCGCTTAAAGTTCGACCTTGAAAGAGCTCCAAAGCTGATTTCACCACCAGAGGGCGAGTGACTCAAAATTTAAATCCCCACCACAAGCATGCTTGAGACGTGGAGCGCGTTCTGGCATAACGAGAAAACTCACTTGACCTTGAAATAAATCCATAAGATTTACATGGGTGACCTTGAACTGGTCCAGGATCGGCCTTATATGTCTACTAACAGAGGAACTGCTTTCATTTGCTGAATGCGAAGTTGAGACAAATAAATTTGTATATGTTGTTGGGCCTCTAACGCTAATGGAAAAGGCATAGCCTTCAACTGTGCAGGAACACTTTTCTCAAATAAATCAAATTCATGGTTTTCAGTATCTTTTGCATTCACAATGTTACTGACACTGCTAACTTTGTCAACAAGTATATGAATTTCATTCAGTCTTCTTTTGCGTTGACCAGCACTTGACGGTGTGTTGGGTTGCCTTGGAATTGGAAGTTCATCTTCTTTCGATCTGTTTGAGTCAGATTACATTGTGTGTCATCATCATCATAAAGCACCTAAAAATGAATTGACGATGTTACTGATATGACATTTTTAATGACAATAAATATAATAAATTTTACATAAAATGTTTCCTTTTTGGGCGCCTACTAATCATGAAGAATAGAAAGTAATTGAAGAAGGATTTCGCAGACGGTGGAATTTTCCCGGATCCTGCGTCGCTTTAGACGGTAAACATGTTGTAATTAAGGCAGTTTTTACTAGAATTATAAGCATTCGAATAGTATTGTACTGTTAGCAGTTGTGGATCATAACTATTTCAAATACATAAATGTGGGATGGAACGGTAGAGTTTCCAATGGGGGCGTTTTCAGAAATAGTAATTTATATGCCGCTCTAAAAAATAACATGTTACTAGAAAATCATTTACTGGTGACCCATAATGCTTTTCCGCTGAAAACATACTTGGTGAATCCAACAGAAGGTCTTTAACTACCGCCTCTCAAGATCACGACGTATAGTTGAAAATGCGTTTAGGATATCAGCGGCTTGGTTTAGAGTTTTTGAAAAACCATTGCCATATAATACAAGTAAAGTAGATAAAACGTAAAAGCATATTGTGCTTTGCAAAACTGGCTTAGAAGTTCAAAAAACAATGTAAATGCTCCAACAATGGACGTCGAAGATATTGACAACAGTTGCATTTTGCCTGGAGATTGGAGGGCAGTACCATCAGAAGGTTTGGTTTCAGTACAAATGAATACACAAAACCATTAGAATCAAGAAGCGAAGGCTGTTGGTGATAAATATGCTAACTGTTTTGTTGGCGAATGCTCAGTACCTTTGGTAATTAAGAATAATATATTAAATAAATAAGGATACAATGGTTGAGAGGATATGTAAACAATGTTTATAATAATTAAATAAATTATAATAGATATATTCCACGTGTCGAAGTTTTTATTTGTGGGCCAAATTCGTTTTTGAGTTAAATCTCATTTGAAAAGTTGTGCACCTAATTCTAAACAGCATATTTAAGCAACAAATAGTTACATATTTCATGCTTACCACGTTATCTTTCGTATCTCTTGTGTTTAGGTTCACAGATCTGAGCGCGCCATCTAGAATTGGGAACCATTTCAAATTAGGAGTATAGATATCGTGCAACCCAGACCATGATTTCATATATTCTTTTATTTTCTTAAACTCTTGTAAATATGCCGACCTTAGTCCTTTTATTTTTAATAACATTTTTTCACAGAAATTGAGTATATTCATGACTATTTTCATAGCTACGATGCAACTACGAGCTTGTTTATTCCTGTATTCTAAATGTTTAATATTCCAGAGACATTTTTGGGTTATATACTACGAAACAAACTTTATTGTCCACTTGGATGTCACTTTCAAAAGTAGGTATATACTTCAACTACACACTTAACCAACCTATGAACTTGTTTACTAAATTAATTCGTGCGCGGACTTGTTTGGATGAGTCAAGTAACCAGTACAACACATCAACTTGCACGAAAAAATAGAATAATAAGTAAAAGAACAATCTGCTCGCGTCGTTATCACGATGTCTGGCACGACTTCGGGGACATCGGAAGGACAGCAAGCGCCGACGAGACGATATGGTATGGTTTGAAACCAGGCAGTCTACCATCACTATCGCGACAGAGGAAGAGGCGACACAGGAAGACGCCGCCACCAGAAGTAACCCCGTTAGTGAAGGACCCACTAACGGCTACTTCGACGTCCTTCGCCGCCTCGGCGCGGATCCAGAGAGAAAAAACCAGCTAGGTATCCACCGACGAGGGCTTCAAGACAGAAAAGGAAGCCGAAGAAGACAACCAAGGTTCGTCCGCCTACGCCACCGCCCACGGACAATGGATTCCAGACCCTGGAACCCTTCACGGAGAGCCCTGCAGCCATGGAGCACAGAAGGAGAACTGGTCGTTCTAAGAAATGGACCGACAAGGATCGTCTTCACGAAGCCTTCAGCAAATCTGGATCCAGCCTGCCTCACTCTAGGCAGAGACAGTCTGATGAGATATATAGATAGGTGTGGCATTGCGTATCGCACTATCAGGCAAAGAGCGAGCGATTGACGAAGGTAGTGATACGCGGCATGCCCGTAGAACTATCCGAGGTCGACGTTAGCTCAGAGCTGAAAATTCAACTTTAAGATAGGCAATGAGGGCGACCTTAACCATTTCCTTCCGCGTGACCTTGAATCGGGGAAAATGACCTTGAATAATATGCGGACAATGTGTACGTGAGCGTTAATTACCTTGACCTTGAAAACCAATCTGGTAACTTTTCTAGTGCCTTTTTCAAATCTAGCTACTTCAATTACCTTGACCTTGAGGAATATACGTTGATGCAGGCAATATGTATGATGACCTTGACCTTGAAAGACCATGTACTTGGACGTAGGCAATCTGGACCTTGACCTTCTGATTTAATAATTTTTATAAGACTTGGTGCAGGGCAAATTTAGATATCCTAATACTTTGATGCGGGCAATGTGTACGATGACCTTGAAAATTGTTTGACGCAGGGAACGTGATCTTGAAAAGCCTTGTACTTTGACATAGACAATGTGATGAACTTTAGGAATATACTTTGATGTAGGCAATGTGTACGATGACCTTGACCTTGAAAAACCATTGACCTTGATGTGGACAATCTGTATGGGAAGGTGTATTATTATTATCAAAAGTGGATTAGAAGTGACATAGTATATCTACTTATTAAAGTACTTTCTGTTTACAGTATGAAAGAGCGAGGACGCCCAATCACCTTCATGACGGTAGAGTTGCCGACCGAGGAAAACAACAAGAAGATCCGGGAGGTGGAGCACGTCGCCCACCTCCGCATGGCTAGAGGATTTGCTGCGGAAGTACGGCATCGGGCAGTGTCACCAGTGTCAAGGTTTCCATCACGCACAGCGTTGCTGCAAGGCGACAACACGATGTGTAAGGTGCGCCGTAGATCACCACTGCAGTGAATGCACAAAGCCCCGAACAGACCGGGCTTAGTGTGTTAACTACAATGGGGACCTGCCCGTTAGTTACAGGGGCTGTCCGTAGTTCCCTCGGCCTCCACAGCGAAAGAAGATGGAAGGACAACAGTGACCGAAAAGGACACCGTCAGAGCCGCGTCTTCTTCAACCCTGACCGGCATCATTTACGCCCGAGCGACGGCAGGCAAGGTTGAGGAGTCGGAAATACCGAGAGTGGTTCCCGCCGCTGTCGTTACCCCGCCTGCTCAACCCGCTTTAGGGTTCGACGCCATATTGGGCCTCCTCGGAGATCTCGATATGGAAGGTGGTAGCGAAGTCACAGATATTGTTTTCGACATACACACGTGGCTAAACTCTCACCTTAAGTAAAACACGTTATTAAAACTAGACTCAAACAAATGATACCTACTAATTTTTGTTAGTAAAGAAACATTTAACAAGTAATACGAAACTTACAATAGTTGCCAAAAATTTCCTCCTTCAACTTCAACGCAAGCATTACCTCGTCTCAACAACGATTGCCGAATACGTTGAAGTATTCCCCACTTGTATCGCGGATTTAAATCCGGTCACCTAAGTGGCTATGACCGCGGACCGAGCGACCGATCGATAGTTATTTTCTATAACTACATGGAGAATTTACATTCAGCCCAGATATGATTGTTATGGAAGTTCATAATTTAATTTCGGGAAAAACACTATTCATCTATAAATAAAATACAGGATAGAAATGTCGTAAATGCTACCTGTTGTTGCAAAAGCCAAGTGTAATAAACAACTCGCTGGAGAAAATCACAAGATAATAACCGATTGAACACATTGTATGTGATATGTGGTACGATTGATAATCCCTTAAAATCTGCTTATAGTTAGGTGAGAAATGTTTAACTGCTGTGCAATTTTACGTATACTTGTGTCGGGGCTACGCTCGACTTAATTTAAACTGCTTCCAGTGTCTCCCAATAAGAGCAGCAGACCTTTAAAAGGTGTCTGACCCGCACAGCCTTTCATATATTCTTACAAATGTTTGTCTGTTTGGTAGAAAGCGATGAGGATATCTCTCTTGATAAATCCGTCTAGCCGCTCTGAAATTGCCTTGGGTCATTGCACAAACAAAATGCATATTGTTCATAACTGCGAAAAAATTGAATGTTTAATTGCTTAAAGAAGATATTATTGTTTTAAAAAAGCCAGCGATGCACATTTTTTTTGTTAAAAATATTGGTTAGGGCGCTCTCTGGTACGCCACTGGACTTAATAATTTTAATCTGGTTAGGACTAAACTAGCCCCTTTCGACCATAAATAACACTTCAAGATTTCAACAAAGTCGGCTGAAGGGTTATTAGGATTTTTAGGAAACAGTTTTGAATTGGACACTGTATGTTAAACACAAAGCATTACACATGTTTATATCAACTTTTCCTCTTAAAATCACTCAACCAATCATCCGTTAAAGCTTGGCCACGTACTTAAATAACACCCGATAAAATGATGTAAAAAACCTGCCACTATTACCAGCTGCAATTGCGATTGTAGAAACTATGTTTGGAGATCATTTTCCCAAATAATTGCAGTACGTAACTCTATCAAATGATACTATTGTCCGTTAAATTAGCGATATAGCTGAAGATGAACAGAATTAGATTTTCCAGAAGTAATTGTTTTGAATTCAGATTAATGAACCAATAAACATGCTCATTTTATTGCTTACGTTCAATTTTGCGATGGTCTGTCAGCAGTAGACGGACTACTTTTCTGCAAAACAATACAACACAAAGCAACAGCACTCGCCTTATTTGCTATCTTAAATAATTTGATAAAGGAGGCAAACAGAGAGTGGAAAACTTGTGTCAGAATACGCATTGGTGTTGCTCGTTCAATGTCTGAAATATTCGAAAACGCTTTTGAAACATAAATCTCCACTGACCACATTGTATGGAAAATCAAAAGGCAACGTATTTCATTTTCTTCCCAAGAGAGTAGGCTGTTTAAGCTATTTCAGCCACAGTGATGGATTCCCCACATGCATACATTAAGCGTGTAAACCTGGTGGAGTTAAGGATAAGTGCGGTTGTGGTACAATCTGAAGAAACGGAGTTAAAGTTCTGACGGCGAAGTAACTACCCTCACATTCGCACCATATGCGACTGCACATGATGTACGTATACGCAGTCATCATATCGCTATACGTGTATGAGGAAAAGCCCCTTAAAAAAGCTCATACAGGGTAAACCGTAACAGGAGTCGAACGCATTACCTCCCGAATGCTAAGTATATCGTGTTACCACTAGCCCACCAGCTCAGTATGGTTCACACAGAAGATCTGACTTTCAACGAAATCTCCTGTTCTGCATATTACACTAACTACCGTTATAACTGTAGTAAAGTATATAAAGCCTAAAATTGAGAAAACATGGGTACAATACATGCAGTGTTAGCATTTTATTGCGAATAAAGGTGGTTATCCCGTGGGAAACGTTTGCAATGTGTTTATGAATTAACAGATGAAATCGCCATTTTTTTAAGTTATTAATGTTCGAGATGGTTTATCTCTGATTAAAATTAGCTACTGGGTCGACATGTTCCGAGAAATCAAATAACTTGAACTTTAAGCTCTAAAGAGTTAATGATGTTTATAGAAAATTGGTATTGTGGAGCAGGAATTTAAATGAAAAAATTTTGAAATGTTTGCAAATGAGGATGAATGTGTTAAAATGTATAAGGCTGAAGAACAACGTGATAGCAAGTTACGAGTGAGTAGGGACCATTCAAATAATCCCAAAGGCCTCTCATCTATCGAAGAAGAAATGTTAATAAACTTTACTACAAGAAGCTAAATCAAAAAACAATTTAGTAACAAATCACTCTTTGAATTTTAGGCAAGAGTTTTCTACATTGAAAACATTACCACTTTCAACGCCCTACCTTTGTAAAACCGGATTTACTGCAGCCAGTGATTTGAAGACAAAATATATCTTAGCTAAATATAGAAGAAGAAACTTCGTTCGAAAACCGTTGCTCTGCAAAACAGCTCCAAATGAGTCACTAAGAATTATTAAACTTGTTTTGAATTCAGTATTGTAATTATAAACACAATGTGCATAAATACAAGTTAATTATTAAATACATTGTACAGTACTGATACAATCATGTTTAGTGTATATTGGGTGTAAATGCCTATTTTATTTTTCATTATATTCTGAATGCATTCTGTTGTTTCCTTTTAGTAAATTAATCAATGTTTTAAATTTTTTTCTTTCTGATATGCTTACGACTCTCCCAAGGGAGAGTGGCCCACAGGTTGGGAAGTGCTGTGTTAAGTCATTGCAGGGATGTGATGACTAAACATATTTAATTGTTAACGTATTTACTTCAAGTAGTAAAGAAAACGAAACAAGAACCTAGACATACCAAAAGTTCAAAATAAGACATATGATTATGCGATTTAAAAAACTACAGGACATGTATTTGTACTCATTAACTTAAATTATGAAAGTTTATATTTCAATAAACCACACGCTTAATTTGTTCCACCGTCTACACACTTTCAGTTCCCTGTGGTTAGAAACCCTCTATTGATTACCAGTGTAATTTACCCGTCCTCCATACGCATCCTCTGTTGGCTTCTGTTTCTTTTCATCGGTGCATACATTTTTATTATGTTCAAAATACAGGCATATGACTCATACTAAAAACTTTTTAGCATTAGTTATAATTCTCTTGTTGCTAGAATAATTCCATTATTGGCAGCCCGATATATTTTTAGTACCCTCTTAAGATGGGTTTGCGGTAGTTATCATAGTAAGAAATCAAATCTTGGAATAAATTTTAACACTTACCTATTTTTTTAATTATAAATTATTTCCATCTTGATAAAATTTTACAAAGTAAATTACGTAATGTAGATGTTGTCACATTTATTCGTCTCATTCTTATCATTTTAGACACACAAAGCGCAGTTTTGATTATGTTAAAAATACATTTTATAAAACCACTTTGTATAGAAAATCTACAAAACGAGTTTACCGCATAAACTTGAATTCAATTTGAATATGTTTTAAATTCAATGACCGTTTAAATACGATTTTTAGTTTCATTCATTACTACTACTAGTTTTACGCGTGACACATCATGGATGTGGTAAACCAGCATTCCTATACTGAGACATCATCGACGCAATGTTAAGACAGGGAACATAATATTAATGACAGTTCAAGAACCGCAAAAGCTTGAACCAATAGAAATTACAGCAGGAAACTATTTTAAAATCGGATGTTTGGTAAGGTCAAGATCTAACCAAATGAAGAGATTTAAATATAGGTACATCTGTGCATTATTGTGTATTTCAATATTTCCAATTCTGGATAACTCTGTATATGGAAACTTCTACCTATTCATTTTTTAATGTTACATTCTTAAATTGGTCATAAATTAAAATTTACTTTTATTATTTAAAATCTATAAAGACCTTAGATTATTCTAATAATTTGCAATATATTGTAACACCACACGAACTTCCAACCTACAAAATGGAAATTAAAAGAAATGAAATAATTTTAATAACATTTTTTAGGATAATTATGCAACAATATATGCCAAACAGACGTTTAAAACTATGGGGCGGTAAACAAAGGAACATAGGATGAGTAGGATGAGGATGTGCCGATGTGTGACGTCAGCATAGCTAATATTAAATAGGTATTACCGTTGACTGAAAAATGATTTTTTACTCAATGGTATTACAAATGGTTTAATGAAATATCTCAAAAGTGGTTGGATTTAGGTATAGGGAATACTGATACCAAACGAATTGGCTTAAAAAATATAGCGGAAAATGTAATAAAATACAGGGTGTTCTATTTAAAGTAAGCAACTTATAAATGATTTAAATTGTGCACGTTGGCGGCTATCAATGAGATGGATATATGGAGTTAACGGACAAGCGCTTGTTGTTTATTGGTTACAATTTCACGTCACTAGCTTTGTTATTAATGGAGATATCGTTATTCAATGTGGACTAGGATTTTTCAAAATTAAAAAAAATCGAAATGTCAAAAAATACTTCATTTTTGGTATATTGTGCACAAATTTTATCTAGAATTTCATGTAGAATATGAAAATAAAATAAAAATATTAGGTTCCATTTAAAATAACAAAGTTGACGTCTACTTCCGGTATAACCGGAAGAGCCACATTCAGGACAATATTATATTTGAACTCAGCGTCACCCAAAACCTACACCTTCGTAATTTCAGATTTTTAACATAACTGTATCCGTCATTACTTTTAATCAAAACTCTCGCGCCACACCCTGTGTAATTCCTCAATGACATAAATTTTATTTAGTATTAAAAAAGTAACATTTTAAAATTTATCATAAAATTATTGACCAAAGGGCCAAACACTTTTTTCAAAAATCATCTGATATGGTTAGAAATGACTCAAAACGTGTAAAATGCAAAAAAATTCGAAAATTTTGACCTAAGTGCCAAAACAATTTTGCTTCCAAAATCATCTCAAATGGTCAGAAATAGCTCAAACCGTGTAAAAATGAAAAAAATCGAAAATTTGGACCAAAGAGCCAAAATTTTTTTTCAAAATCGTTTCAAATGGTTAGAAATGCCTTAACACGTCTAATAAGATAAGATAAAAATTCGTACATTATGCGTCTTGAACCCTAGACTCCGGGACATCAACCAAACGCGCTGCCACTGCTCTACCGGAGGAGTTCACTAACAAACGAAAACTTGGTACATATTCAATTCTAGGATGGTTCACTTAGTTGGCTACGTAATTATACACTCTATAATAGTCGAAATCTGGAATTTCATTTTGACTGGACAGATTTCGCTCAAAAGTTCATCATTCCGTGTGGTCATGGATCCGAACCTGGGTACCAAATTTCATGACGATCGGATTATCTTTGTGGACGCTATCGCGCTGGAACACATACAGACAAAGACATACATTTTGAAACTTTCATGTTTCAACCTCTTTTTCAACTTATAGTAAAGCAATTTTTAAGTATGTAGCTCATTTTAAAGGAAATTTAATCCTATTTATGAATACGCTCGGATCTACTTTCTATCTATTTTCTATTTTACGATAATTCACAAAAACTAAAGTGCTGCACTAGAAATTTCGCCTTGATTACAATACCTCCCAATACTTTCGTATTGTGAGGTATAGTTCTCATTGCATACTATCCAACGGTGAATGGAGAAAGAGGCTAACTTAAAAAAATCGGATGTGGCAAATATTTACAATACAATGTAATTGATAATTTAAACAAGCACAAGTAAAATCGAAAGAATTTTATGTGTTTTATAACTAGTGTACTGTGTTTTTTTTTGCTACTAAAAATTTTGTACAGCTTTTTCATATCATTAAATTGTTAAATTGTTTTATTAAAAAAATGGTAATAATTCCACAGAAACAATTAAATATGACGACCAAGACACACTATCTTAAATTTAAGTTATTATTTAAATAATGCCTATAAAACTTGACGTACTAAACAAAAATGATCACGATCGAAAAAGTTGATCAGAGAAAGTAAATAATCATAATCACCCAGTATACATTTATTTAGTTCTTAAATTGATAACGTGTAAATAGTGCATAAAAGTACAATTTTATAAACATATGATCCACTTGTTACCCATATGTTTCTATTGATACGGTTATCATTTTTACATTTAATCCATAGTTAACTTTCGTTGTTGCGAAAACAACAACAGTTGTTTATACAGGGTGTGGCTCAATGGCGAAGCTAGGGGGGGTGCAAGGTGTGCCAGGCACACCCCAGACAAGCCGTAACACACCCAGAAAAACAGCACTTCCCATTTTTCATTCTTATCTTAAATTCCATCTAACAACTTAATTCGTTAAATCTTAAACCATTGCGATAAACAAACGAGTAGTAATAGTGACATAGTGATAAGTACAATTATTAATTATTATTTATTATGTAAGGACATTAGAATATTCGTCATTCGAGCATAAGTTGTATCGGTGAAATAATATTTGTTTAGCTAAGCGGCGCGGCGGCGGTAGACTGCTGACTGTGACTGTGCTGCTCTTGGAATTGTTTTGGTTCATGATACTGATATGCGTTGAGTGTTGATTGGATGCATAAACAATAGCATGTATAGTTCCTCTTTCACGATGTAGTAAACCCAGCAAGCATAAAGACGCCGCAAAGATTAGTAGATTAGGTTAGTTTACATACAGTTTACATTAACATTCTAAAAGATAACTTTTTATAAAGGAAGCGAGACTTGAAACTTAAAAATAGTGTAACTTCTAGAAGATTCGAGAAGGGTTGCTTGCGTCATCGGTACATATATAAGCAACGCTGCAACGCACGATGAATTCATGGGGTTAGTACTTGTTATAGTTATGTTTAATGTTTTATGTAATATTATTATTATTATTAATGAGCCAAGTGCCAATATAACCTGTGTTCGGTGTTCCATGTTCTGAGTCTTCTGTGCTGACAGCACAGTGCTGTGTGAAATAAAACATCAAAGCAAACAAATAGCCACTGCCAAGGCCAACTGCCACAAACAACTAAGGACTAAGGTAATTTTACTTATTTGTATGTTTGTTTTAGAGTATTATAAGATGTTAAAATTTTGATGGGTGAAAAATAGTTTAATAATAGTTTAAAGTTAAAACTGCAAAGGGATTTTGATTTGTACTTTCTTTCACGCCTTTTACTTGTTTCGCCATCAGTGTCCGAGCAGTTAGCTTCGGTGTTTATAAATTTGTTTTTATTTGAATTTGCGTTGCAGATTGCAGATTGTGGGCGGTTTGAACATGAAGAAATTCAAAGACATACGATCGTTTTTCAAATCTGCCACAAATCAACCCGACAAAGATGAGACTGAGACAAGGCAAACGTCTACTCCAGTATGTGACTCAACAGCAAATATTGAGATAGCTTGTGATTTAACACAATCTTCAACTTCAAATATAGAAAATGTTGGTGGAGGCATACGAGAAGATGTAAATAAAGCCGCTGAAGAAGGGCAAGGTAGCAAAACATCCGATGTTTTTACATCTGCAGAAACAAATTAAGGAGGACGAAATGATCCAGAAGATCAAGATCTGGGAACTCTTGATAGTGGTCCTTCGCAGCCAAGGGGCCCAAGGGTTGTTTTTCCAAAAAGTTCATTTGGAGATAGACGGAGATCGTTTTCGTCTCAATTCTTTGATACTTATCAGTGGCTTGAATATAGTGTGAAGTTAGATAAAGCGTTCTGCTTTTGCAGACATTTTCGGCATTCTGCAAATATTCGAGATCAAAATGAAAAGTTTTCGATTAATGGGTTCAGTAATTGGAGGAAACTAAGTGAGTCGCTGAAAAAACATGACACCTCTTTGATTCGCAGTGACTGTATGCAAAGGTTTGTAGGCTACAAGCATTCCTTGAAGGCCGAAGATGTTCATAAGAAGCTAACCATACAACATGAAGAAATGATAATACAGAACCGAGATTATATGATAAAATTAATCGACATGATTTTATACTTGACACGTCAGGGGCTGCCACTCCGAGGACACCGAGAAGACGCAACATCTACTAACCGAGGAAATTTTCTAGAGTTGGGTGAACTTATGGCAAAACATGACACGAATTTTTCGATGAGTCTAGACAGACATATCAGTTATTGCAGTTTCAAAATACAAAATGAAATAATAAGCATCGCATCTCAACTTGTTATTGAACAGATTGTAGAAGAAGTGCGGCAATGTGGTTTTTTTTCGATAATGTTTGATGAAGCTAGGTGCTACAAACAAGAACAATTGTCCGTGGCAATCAGATATATCGTAGGCTTGGAAGTTGAGGAACGTTTTCTTGGTTTCGTAGATTGTTCTTCTTCTAGAGATGCCGAGAGTTTAAAAATACTTATTAAATAACGCCATATTAATTGGCCAATCTTATGATGGAGCCAGTGTTATGTCTGGGAAACACCAAGGACTGCAAGCCAAAATAAAGGAGGATCATCCACAAGCCATTTACTTTCATTGCTTGGCACACAGGATGAACTTGGTAATTGTCGACAGTTGTGCTAAGGTGTCTACTGCAGCTGCATTTTTCAACACTCTGGAGGCAATATACGTCCACTTTTCTCAACCCGGTCATCACTCTCATCTCATAAACGCCCGTGATGCTCTAGGTATAATGTCGGGGGGCGAAATGGGAAGTCTTAGCAGTACCAGGTGGAGTTGTCGATATGAAACTTGCAAATCCCTTTTGAAAAATTTCCAAGCAATTCGAAATGCTCTGGATGAGGAAATTGAACAAGGGCGAGACAAAAATTCTTTAGAAGCACTTGGAATACAGGCATCAATGATAAAGCCACAATTTATCGTTTGTTTGTTCGTCTTCCATTCAGTGAATGGTCGCAAATGTACTGAGTAAATATTTTCAGAGAAAAGATGCCACACTAGGTCAGGCTAGTGATACCATAGATAGCACTATAAGTAGCTTTGAAGAGAAGAGGAACAAATTTGAGGACCTGTGGAGTGAAATAGAAAATTCTCAGGAGAACAAGACATTTGTTTGGAGCCTTTAAGGATTTCAAAAAAGGAAGCAACCACAAAAACTTAATGAATATCTATCTGACTCAACCCTGGGTAAATCATCTCTGATCGACATACCTGCAGGAACTACAGCTCCCGAATACTGGAAAGTCAACATTTACTACCAAGTCATGGACAACGTGATTGGCAATATGAAAAACGATTTGAAAATCTTCCCCTTGCAAGATCGATTGATTCCTTTATGAAGCTAGATTTGGATCAAGCATTTGAGTTCGTCGCCAATTATCAGAGGGCCTTCAATATCGAAATCTCAACACTTCAAGCTGAAGTTTTAGTGATACGAAATTTATTCAAAATAAAAATCTTGAAATCACGTTGGAAAATCTAAAAGTTCAAGTGAAGGGGATCTGACTCAAATCTTTACAAATTACTACAAATTGCTGTAGGCCTTCCAATCAGTTCAGCTGGTTGCGAAAGAAGTTTCTCCGCTATGAGGCGGATAAAAACATGGCTGAGAACCACAATGGCACAAGATAGATTTTCAAATTTATCACTTCTCTGTATCAAAAATGCTTTAGTTAAGCAGAAATTGTCGGCTGAACAAGTTCTCTCTGTTTTATAAAACAGATAGAAAACTAAAATTAGTTTGAAGTTTTTTTATTCATACTTATATGTTATATTTCCTAAATAAAATGTGAAAACAAGAAAGTCTTTTACTTAAAGTAGGTATATGACAAACCATGATGATGAAAACCAATACTGTTTAAAATTGAGAGTGAAAACAAGATTGACGTAGTTTTCATGCGCATGCATCTATAAAAAAGTGGTGTGTACGCCCCAACAAAATTTTTATACGCACCCCTCCCCAAAAAGAGCCCGTGGGGCCTGGCCCCCCCCAGAAAAATTTTGTAGTTCCGCCACTGGTGTGGCGCGAAGAGTTTTGATTAAAAGTAATGACGGATACAGTTATGTTAAAAATCTGAAACTACGAAGCTGTAGGTTTTGGATGACGCTGAGGTCAAATATAATAACGTCCTGAATGCGGCACTTCCGGTTATACCGGAAGTAGACGTCAACTTTGTTATTTTAAATAGAACCTAATATTTTTTATTTTATTTCCGAATTTTACATGAAATTGTAGATAAAATTTGTGCACAATATTCTATACCAAAAATGAAGTATTTTCGAGATATTTCGATTTTTTTTTAAATTTTGAAAAAATCCTAGTCCACATTGAATAACGATATCTCCATTAATAACGAAGCGAGTGACGTGAAATTGTAACCAACAAACAACAAGCGCTTACCCGTTAACTCCATGTATCCATCTCATTGATATTTCATACTGGGTGTTTTAAACTTAGCCGCCAACATGCACAATTTAAATCATTTATAAGTTGCTTACTTTAAATAGAACACCCTGTATTTTATTACATTTTCCGCTGTATTTTTTTAAGCCAATTCGTTTGGTATCAGTATTCCCTATACCTAAATTCAACCACTTTTGAGATATTTCATTATCTTAGTTAAAACATAACAACACTTAATTATTTCAACATTAGTAAAGGGTAAGCCATGGCTGTCAAAGATTTGATAGTTAGTTTATGTTGTTTTGACAGTTTTCTTTACCAGTTTGTATTTCATAGTAAATAATGGCAAATGTAGGATTTACTAATGATGATTTTTTAAATCTTATTATTATTTACGGCGAGTGTAATAGAATTGTTTAGTCAATTTTCGTATTGTGAGGTATAGTTCTCATTGCATACTATCCACCGGTGAATGGAGAAAGAGGCTAAGAGTGTGAGATCTTCTGGAATTATGTAGAAAATGTGTTGAAAATATGTAAACCAAACGAAAGAGGGGTGACATTAGGAGATATGAATGGATGGCTGGGTGTACTGAGAGAACATACTGAACGCGTCCTAAGAAAGGCCGGAAATCAACGACTCAATCAGAATGGTGAACGCCTGGTGAACATCTGTTTGGAGAGAAACTTGTTTGTAACTAATACGTGGTTTAAGCATAACAAGGTGTTTATGTATACATGCCAAAGAGGTGGATCTAAAAGTATCATTGACTTGATAGTGTATGGTGAACGACTTAGAAACTTGGTGAGATACACAAAAGTAAAGCGCGAGTGTGGATCGGACCAGTTTTTGGTTGTATCGAAAGTGTGTTAGGGCAAACGTGGGTCTGGAGAAGGAAAGCAAACGTGGTACCAGCACCCAGAATTAGGGTAGATAAGCTGGAAGATAGTGGTGCGAGAATTAAATATGCAGATGCGTGAATAGAGAGTTGAATATGAATAAAGTAGTGTGGAACGAACAAATAAAACAATGACGTTGAAAATGCGTGAATAAGGTTGAAAGACTGTGTTGTCAATTGTGCGGGGCAGATATGTGACAAAGCGACCATAGATAGACCGAAAAAATGTACTTGGTAGAATGAATCGGCAAAAAAGGCAGTATGTAAGAAAAAAGATGCATACATAGTAATGATTGCTGCAAAAATGAGATTGCCAAAAAAATGTTGTATACCTCATACAACCTCAGATTAAGAAACAAAGAAGCAAAGGAGGCAGTGAGAATGGGTAAGGAGGAAGTGATGGCTGCGGAATGAGAGAACATGCAGAACGATTTTGAGAGGAACAAAAAACTCTTCTGGAAACGGGTCGAAAGTACAAAGCGTTGCCCAAAACGGAACGTTGCAGGAGTGGTGAATAGAAGCAACGAAATGGTATGGGACGATTGTGAAATGAGGAAATGCTGGTAAGAATATTTTGGAAAGCTGTACGGTAGTGAGGAAAACAAGACAGAAGAGTTTAATGAGGAGCATGTAGAAGGAATGGTGAATAAAAGTAAGGATGATATTGGGTTAAATGAGATAGATAAAACGGTAAAGGAGCAGATGTGGATGAAATCACTGGTGAAATGCTAAAATATGGAGATATAAAGCTTGTGCGAGGAGTGTGTAAACTATTCAACGCATCTCTTAGGTATGGAATAGTCCGGAGTGCGGTCATTGTACCACTGTATAAGGGAAGCTGTACAGTAGTGAGGAAAGTAAGACTGAAGAATTAAATAAGAAGAATGTAGAAGGAATGGTGAATGAAACTGAGAAGGATATTGGTATAAATGAAGTAGAGAAAACGGTAGGAAGGTTGAAAAACGGCAAGGAAGCAGACGTAGATGAAATCACTGGTGAAATGCTAAAGTATGGAGATGCAAATCTTATACGAAGATTGTGTGAATTATTTAATGTATGCCTTATGTGTGGAAAAGTGCCAAGAGATTGGAAGAGCGCGATTATTGTACCACTGGGTAAGGGGAACAAGAGTGATTTGCAAGAACTACAGAGGAATAAGTTTGATCAGCGTACCTGGTAAAGTATTTGGAAGAATTCTGATTGATAGAGCACGAGAACCTACACAAACTAAGATTTGGGATGTGAAAGGTGGCTTCATGCCAGGAAGAAGATGTGTTGATCAGATGGTTGCTCTCCAGCAAGTGATCGAAAAGCGTTTAAGTGTAAAAAGGAAGCTATACTGTGCGTTTGTATATCTGGAGAGTGGATAGGGAGAAGCTGTGAGAAATATTAAATGAATATGGTGTAAATAAAGGTCTACTAAACGGAACAAGGGCAGTATGCAACGGTAGCCGGGCATGTGTTAGGGTGACAGGAGGTGTGAGTGAATACTTTAACATTGAGCAAGGAGAGCGACAAGGCTGTGCGATGTTCAATGTATACATGGATAAATGTGTTAGGCAAGCATGTACCGCTACAAATGGTGTAATTATTATGGAGTACACGTACGAGCTCTGGCGAGAATGCGAATGGACTACACACAGTTCTGAGGAAGTTTGATATAGTCTGTGAGAGCATAGACCTAAAGGTAAACATTAACAAAAACAAAGATTGTGTTGTGCATTCGGGAAGATGAAAAGTAGAGTTGAGTATTTACCCTGCATGATGAAATTGTGGAACGAGTGTACGAGTTTGTATATCTGGATAGAATGTTCACTGCAGATGGTACAATGGATGGCGATATTGAACGATGGGTCAATGCTGGAAGGAAAGTGATTGGAAGTATATAGACGATAATGAAAAACGAAAGCATAGCGTAGTTCAGAAACGAGAAATCTATAATGGCGTGTTTGTCCCGTCAGTACTGTTTGGAAGTGATACATGGGTAGGCCAATAAAATGCACGGATACAAAATAAATGGCGTGGGTATGTGGTAAAACCAGAAGGAGATGATTGATAGATATAAAAGTAGTACACTATGTTGGTCACATCGAAAGAATGAACCACACAAGGTTAACAAAACAGATGGGTGAAATTAGAGGTAAGGCCAGGCCTGGTATATCGCGTAAAACTCGGCTGAATGCAGTAGAGTGTATGATAATAGAAAGGAAGATAAGGAGTTTTAAAAATAAAAAGAGAAAATGTGTGAATCTTGCGGAAGCTAGGTAGGTATGCAGGGATAGCAAAGCATGGAGAAAGATTGCAAATGAAAAATAAACAAGACGCAGGGATTATTTTGTGTGTCCACAATCGAATGGCGTGACTGGTATGTTATGCTAGTACCTAGCCGTAACTCAATTTAAAACGTCAGTGACCATGTTTTATGCTACTAGTATAGCTTATTTGGATAAATGGACCCAATACTTAGAAGATTCGCAAGCGTTTCGTTGGGTATTGCTAAAAAAGAACCTCTGTGGTCAGATATTAGAAACCCATTAACTGTTTTTCAAAAACAACACCCTGATATTAATATAGATGATTCGGACCTTTTTTGATGACATTGTGTGCATTAAAAAAATATACAACCAGTCAAGAAATAAAATAGTGGAAGGAAGTTTCTGTTTCTATCCACAAATAATAGGTTGAGCTTTTTAATCACTGCAATTTATTTGAACAATTTTTGGTATACAAGTGTATTCGAGTAAGACTAGTAAACAATCAAAATCTGATAAAAATTAAACTTTAACTTTTTCAAATAATATGTTGCGCCACCACGATGTCTTATGGATCGATTTCCTCCTGAGGTATCTCATCCCATGCTATCTATAACTCATGCTACAGAGCCACTAGAATTTGTGGGGGGTGGAGTAAATTGAGTAATCTTCTTCCCATAATATCCCAGACGTGCTCGATGAGTGAGAGATCAGATCTCGTAAAACAAAGACTTGATTGCTCAAAAAAAGTAGCAACATGAGGTCGTGCGTTGTCTTGTTGGAATGTGCTGTTGGGAATGGTCTGAACATAAGGTACCATATGAGGTTCTACGATATCCTGGATGTAACGTGCAGCGGTCATGTTACCTCTAATGAAGACCAAATGTGACCTACTTCCAATAGCAATAACCCCCCATACCATAACTCCAACTGTGTGGTGCACATGCCTTTCCACAGAAAATTGGGGATCTTGCCTTTCACCACGCCGTCTTCTCACCCTCGCACGACCGTCATGCACGCCCAAACAAAATCTGAACTCATCACTGAAGACAATTGCATTCCATTCTTGGTCCCAATTTTCCCGTTCTCTGCACTACGCTAGACGATCACGTCGGTGTCCAGGAGTCAGTGGTAGCACAAAATGGGTATGAAAAGAGTCCAAATGTTCTTATCCGGCGATAAACAGTTCGCACCCCAATCGCGCTTCTATGTTCTGAAAACCACTGGTCCACAATCGCGCGTGTAGACGAGAAGCAGTCCCGTAGAGCCAATACTCCAAGACGGCGATCTTCGGCTTCTGTGATTCTTCGAGAACATCCTGTTCCTCTCGCTCTTCGTGTACGGCCCTCTTGGTTCCATGTTCGAACACAGACTGCCACGGTGTTTAAACTCCGTTAAGTTCTATCGGCTATATCTCTCATAGACAAACCAGCCTCTCGTAAGCCCACAATTAGACCCCTATCAAACTCGCTTAACTGACGAAAATTTGGAGTCTTCGCACTTGAGGCATCGTGATTCAATTAAAAAAGCTTTTTGTAATGTGTTTTACACGTCTTAAATGACAGCTGTAGTTACAAATGATTTTATTGGTACGCAATCGTAAATGTTATTGAAAGAGGATAACGCAAAAAACGCTACAGTAATAGGGCTAAAAAATTGATCGTTTTTTATCTTAACATAAACAAACATATTCCCAAAACATTTTACAAAATATTCATTATTACTGGGTGTGCTTCTTTCTATGTCACTTAGTGTATATATATATATATATATATATATATATATATACATGGTGATTGGTCGAAACCATTCATTAGAAGTATTAGGAGTTCCAGCCATGGCTGATTTCTGAAAGCTTGTATCTGGACTAAGTGATTCATATTCTATTTAAGGAAAATATTTTCATGATGACTATATACCGCAAGTAGCCATCAACTTTGTTATTTTAAATGGAATCGTATCCATTTTATGGCATATTCGAATTGTACTCGCCATTTAAGTAGAAATTTTATCAATGTTCCCTATACTTAAATTTAATAGTTTTTGAGATTTAAATTTTTTTTCGAAAATTATTGGTTGAACACTATGACATTTGACAATGCCTACTGGCGCCATTTTTAGTACGAAGCAAGTAATATTGACGTTATGCATAGGGGTATCCTTAAGCTTTACGCTGATGCTTCCGGTACTGCCGAATTATCTACAGGGTGTTCAAAATGTGACTTCCATCTTTTGAAAATAAAAACCATCAAAACTTATCTTTTTCAAATACAATGCCCAATATTTTCTTTCTTTAACGGATGCAGAATAAAATTCTGCATTGATTTGTATTAGCATTCCCTATACCTATCTTCAACAGTTTTTCAGTTATTCAAGTATTTCTAAAATCTCGTCGAAATTTAGAAAATTAATTGATTTCTCACGGCCGAAGCCTACTACAGATGCAGAAACCAATTACATTAATGTAGTTTATCAAAGCAAACAGAACTGTTCAATTTCGTCAACAAATAAGATGAGAATAAAAGTAATATGCAAATAATAACTATTAATATTATTGAAAGTAAGAAAAACAATTCAAAATTTTATAAATGTTCTATGTGGTCTCCATTTTGTTGAAGAGAACCTAAAAGTCTTGACTGAACTTCTTTCGTGCAAGCTTTTTTGACGTGATGACGATTTAACTGGCGAAATGCGTCGTTACTCTTAAGCCTAGGTCTTCTCTTGTGTGGACTAGTGGCGTATACTTGATTCTTGACTTCGCCACACGTAGAAGTCAGTGGAGTTAGATCGGAGATCAGGCCACGCCATGGTCCGTTTCGACCGATCACCAAACATAGTGGTGAGCTCTTGATCAACGTCACGCGTTGAATGTGCAGGAGCTCCGTCCATTTGATACCAGCAGTATTGTAAAATATTAAGAGGCAGATTTTCTAAAAATTCAGAGACATCCGTTCTCAGAATCTCCAAATATTTTATACTTGTCAAATTTTCATCATAAATTTGAAAAGAGGCACGACCATTCATTACAAGGCAAAACACGTTAAAACTAAATTTGTTTTGAAAATTTGATTCTCCCTTGAAATGTGGGTTTTCCGACGCCCAATAGTGCCAATTACGTCGATTAACAATTCCTTCTATGGTAAATTTTGCTTCGTCCGTCCAAATTATTTTTCGTAAAAACAGCGGGTCTACCTGAATTCTGATTAGCATTTGCTCACAAAATTCCACTCACTAAAATTATCGCCTGGATGAAGTGCTTGAACCAAGGTAAACGAATAATCATGCATTTTATGCTTCTTTAAGATGTATTGTATGGAATAGTAAGGCAGGCCCAAATCTTCTGCAGCAGATCGTATCGAGCCGTGGGGATAGTTATTAAAATATGCTAGGACATTAACTTCATTAGCTTCTTCGCCAGTAATAGGCTTTGATCGTGTTCTGGCTGCTATCTCTGTTCCATACCGTAAAAAGTTTGCCTCTATTCGCTTAAATTTGTGCTTGTTCATTGGTGTTAAATGAGGATATCGGTCATTAAACAAACGGCAAGTTCTGCTAATAATCTTATCACATTCTCCATGAATATAAAATAAGTTCAAAATATCCCTGTTTGAATACTTCCCATTTTCCATTTTGATAAACCGAACACAGAAACACAACAAAAGGTATTGACTGTTACTAACAACAAACTTAGCTGCGGTTTCCATGGCTATCCATGGAAAAATCAGGTAAATCGTTTTGAATTTCAGAAGAAATGAACAAATACCTCAATATGAGAAAAACTATCGAAGATAGGTATAGGGAATGCTAATACAAATCAATGCAGAATTTTATTCTGCATCCGTTAAAGGAAGAAAATATTGGGCATTGTATTTGGAAAAGTTAAGTTTTTATGGTTGTTATTTTCAAAAGATGGAAGTCAGATTTGAACACCCTGAAGATAATTCGGCAGTACCGGAAGCATCAGCGTAAAGCTTAAGGATACCCCTATGCTTAACGTCAATATTACTTGCTTCGTACTAAAAATGGCGCCAGTAGGCATTGTCAAATGTCATAGTGTTCAACCAATAATTTTCGAAAAAAAATTTAAATCTCAAAAACTATTAAATTTAAGTATAGGGAACATTGATAAAATTTCTACCTAAATGGCGAGTACAATTCGAATATGCCATAAAAAGGGTACGATTCCATTTAAAATAACAAAGTTGATGGCTACTTCCGGTATAACCGGAAGTGTAGTCATCATGAAAATATTTTCCTTAAATAGAATATGAATCACTTAGTCCAGATACAAACTTTCAGAAATCAGCCATGGCTGGAACTCCTAATACTTCTAATGAATGGTTTCGTCTAATCACCCTGTATGTATTAACGCAGTTCTCTAGCAAAGAAACAGATCGTGGGTTCGAATCCCGCTTGAGGAATTCTTTTTCTGTATGTATTTTTAAATTTTAATTTACATACAATTTGTGTGTGTGT
This sequence comes from Vesta saturnalis, assembly GCA_036346205.1. Lineage (NCBI taxonomy): Eukaryota > Metazoa > Arthropoda > Insecta > Coleoptera > Lampyridae > Vesta > Vesta saturnalis. Next base: position 2,956,417 of record JARFJB010001594.1, read on the forward strand.
GTGTTATATATATATATATATATATATATATATATATATATATATATATATATATATTCAGTATATATATAATAGTGCGTATTCGATCGATAGCTCCCTAGCCATTAAAGTTAGAAGATAAGTTTAAATACGAAAGTTGTCTATTTTTATAAGCTGCATAATCTAAAATAGTTTGGTTTCTACAGGGTGTAATATAAAAGCGGTACAATATAGAACTTTTGATTTTTAAATAGAACACCCTATATATTATTTTATTTTTCGATTTTCTTTATAATTTTACATCTTTTTCATAAGAATTACTTACAAGCTAAATCTTACCGTTTTTGAGATATTTGCAAAGTTAACTAAAAACTGACATTTTTATGTAATAATTCAAGTAGGCATATCTCAATTATTTTTAAAGAAAAAAAATAATCTTTGGTACAGAATTTATTCATACATGAGCTTACTTTAATCCATTGTTAAAATTGGATTTCAATATACACGGTGATCACAAAAATTGATTCAATAACATAAATTTGAAATGCTATATCTTCATTTTTTTAAATGGCACACCCTATATTTTCTAATGCCTTATCCTCGTCTATTAGTCGGCTTTCATTTCTGTTAAATATGTTCTATACCTATCTCTAATAGTTTCGGAGATATTTAAGTTTGTTCAATTTTTTTCGTTGATAACACTGAAGAAGAGTAACATTAGTCGGTCAAAGCAAGCTATGAATACATAAGAAACTAAAAAACATATTAACTGAAATACAACCACTTAAAATTATAATAAATGTTCAATGTGACCACCATTTTGTTGCTGGCAAACATGAAGTCTTTGAATTAACGACAAATTTACTTTTCGTAACGTGTAAACATTTATATTTTGAATGACGTCTCTAATTCTTGCCTTCATATCATCTACAGTCGTTGGAGGAGTTTGATAGACTTTTTCTTTAATCCAATACCAAAGAAAAAAGTCCAGCTTCGTCAAGTCAGGCGATCTTGCAGGCCAGGAGATCGGCCCTCCTCTTCCAATCCATTTATTTTGAAACTGGATATTTAAATCATTTCTAACGTTTCTGCTAAAATGCGGAGGAGCGCCATCTAATTGCAGTCACATTTCTCTAAGAGTTTGTAAAGGTAAATCTTCAATAAAAGTTTCAAATTCGTTGCGCAAGAAGATTAAAAATGAATCTCCATTGACCGTGTTTTCAAAAAAAAAAAAGGTCCTATAATTCTTTCCCTAATAATTCCGGACCAAACATTAAGTGACCAGCGGTGTTGATGATCAACGAATTATAAATCTGGGATTCTCAGTATCGTAATAATGGAAATTATGCCTATTAACGTATCCATTTTTGTGGAAAGTAGCTTCATCAGTAAATAAGATCGTGCTAAAATAGTTGGGTTTTTCTAAATTTTTATTTATGGCCCAATTGCAAAAGTTTAATCTATTAACGAAGTCATCCTCGTCTAATTCTTGTGCAAGTTGGACATGGTATGGATGATATTTATAATTTTTAAAAATTCTATTAACTGATGTTTTTGTAACTCCAACTTCTAATTCCAATTATCGGCAAGAAACGTGAGGATTTTCAATCACGGATTGAAGAACTAAATGTTCATTACCTTCGTTAATTGCGGTTCTTTCTCGTTCTAAATTGTCTTCGTAATGAATACTGCCTGTTTGCTCGAAACGCTCTTTCAATCTTGCAAATGCTGAAACTTGTGGGTGTCGTGCATTTGGAAATTTTTTGCTTATAAATTCCGATGAGCTAAAAGACAATTTTTATCGCTTTCACCAAGGACGTAAATCATATTAACAAGTTCTCCTTTCGAACAATTCATTTTGTAATTTAGGAAGTAAGTATACAATACTACACAAATATTAGTACTGTTTGACAAGTTTGATTTCTTCATTTGTTTTCGTTCATCTTTTGTTTTACGCTCTTTTGATTAAATTGTTTAATTTTACGATGAACCGTTTAAAACCATCTTAAATATCTCTTAAAAATGGTGGTTTCATACAATATTTATTATAATTACAATGTATGTATTTCAGTTAATATTTTTTAGTTTCTCATGTATCCACAGCTTGCTTTGACCGACTAATGTTACTCTTCATCAGTGTTATCAACAAAAAAAATTTAACAAACCTAAATATATCCGAAACTATTAGAGATAGGTATAGAACATATTTAATAAAAGTTAAAGCCGACTAATAGACGAAGACAAGGCGTTAAAAATATAGGGTGTGCTATTTAAAAAAATGAAGATATAGCATTTTCAAATTTACGTTGTTGAATTAATTTTTGTGATCACCCGTTTATTCAAAGACTTCATGTTTGCCAGCAACAAAATGGTGGTCACATTGATCATTTATTATACTTTTAAGTGTTTTTATTTCAGTTAATATGTTTTTTAGTTTCTTATGTATTCATAGCTTGCTTTGACCGACTAATTTTACTCTTCTTTAGTGTTATCAACGAAAAAAATTTAACAAACTTAAATAACTCTGAAACTATTAGAGATAGGTATAGTACATATTTAATAGAAATGAAATCCGATTAATAGACGAAGACAAGGCATTAAAAAAATATAGGGTGTGCCATTTAAAAAAATATAGCATTTTCAAATTTATGTTATTGAATTAACTTTTGTGATCACTCTGTATATTGAAATCCAATTTTGACATTAGATTAAGTAAGCTCATGTATGAATAAATTCTATACCAAAGATTATTTTTTTATCTTTAAAAATAACTGAGATACCTACGCCTACTTGAATTATTACATAAAAATGTCAGTTTTTAGTTAACTTTGCAAATATCTCAAAAACTGTAAGATTTAGCTTGTAAGTAATTCTTATAAAAAAGATATACAATTAAAAGGAGAATCGAAAAATAAAATAATAGATAGGGTGTTCTATTTAAAAATCAAAAGTTCTATATTGTACCGATTTTATGTTACACCCTGTAGAAACCAAACTATGTTTGGATTAGGCAGCTTATAAAAATAGATAACTTTCGTATTTAGACTTATCTTCTAAGTTTAAGGGCTAAGGAGCTATCGACCGAATACGCCCTATTGGGCCAGCCTTACTGTAAGAACTTTTATAAGGACTTTCAATGACAAAACATAATTTTGAAATGAATTGTCTTGAATTTTTGAAGTATGTCCAACATCGCCCAGATATTTTACGAATGATGCATTCACTAGAAAAATACACAACGTTTCGTTCGTCATTTTATTAACAATGTACGTTTAAAAACTGAAGTAAAATGCAGAATTAAATAAGTTTTTTGCGAAAGCGGAAGTAGAAGTTAGTTTCTCTGTTGTCAAATTCGTGACAGAAGTGGAACATTTTCTCTGTAGGGAGCAAATATGTCACATTATCTCCCTAAGAAGTTTATTTTATATTTTATATGACAGTTTCAAATACAGAGTACAAATAAAAACACAAGAGCTAAAGAACTAACTTATTTATTTACGTTTACAGTAAATGATACAGGCCCACAATTATTCACAATTTTCAGTTTTTTTGAAAAAAAATTTCTGACACAAGGTATGGTTGTTAAGGTACGAATCCCGAAGGCAACTAATTATTTTATACGCGGATTTGATGAAACTATTACTAAATTTATTAATTATTATTCATTTTATTAAATACATAAATAAATAGTTTACCTCGAGTAGGATTTGAACCTACGACATGTACCTACTTTGCTAGAGTAGCTCTCTAACCGACTCTAACTGACCTATTCAGAAACAAGCCCCAATCGATGTAAATTTTGTTTTCATGTGTGTAGAACTGATGTAAATTCTAAATATAATGAAACATTACTACATGTTCCGTATTTTTGTGTTTCCGCTTTCGCAAAAATAGTATATTACACCTCAGGATTGAATGATATTTTTCCTCGATGTTTTGTAGCCCTTGGACTTCGCCGTCGTATCACAAACTATATCTCAGGAAAGAGCATGCATTTCTCTCCCCCTAGGTATAATATACTATTATCACCGACTAGTATCAAAATGCTGTGAAAGTCAAAATCATTAATAATCTGTCACTTTAGGGCACAGCGTGCCTTAATGTACCATAAAGTCGTCCTGGCAACGAAATGAAACGGGAATTGTATGTATTTATATTAATATTAATGGTACAATTAGAATTTACGGATATCGAAATTTTTCAACTAAAAGAAGGGATTAAATATCTCAAATGTGGTTGTAACTAAGATCAAGAAAATATGCAAGCGATAATTTCGCCGTAACTACTTGTACAGGGTGGCCAACTAAGAATGCGAGGTACCGTACCTGGGAAACTATACGTCGTAGAGGCTTGCGGAAAAAAAAGTTATACTAAAACGGCCAATACAAAAACCTGGAAAATATTTTCATGTTTCTGAAATGGCCGCTAGGGGGCGTAACTGCAATCTTGAATCCAAAAAAGTGATGTTTCTGTGAATTCTGCTATATTAACCTAATAAAAAAATAACTGATCTTTGAAGTCGAGGATAATCTGAACTTTTTTTGTTTGGCACTTTTTGACGTATGTCTAAAAATAAAGTGGTGGGGGGTATTCAAAGGTTTCCTTAAATCACCCCCTGTATCTTCAAAACGGCTAAGTCGATTTTAACAAACTTGGGCGCGTTGAAATGAACTATTCTTGGGCTACAAATGTTATAATATTTGAAGTTTTGTTAGTTTCACATATCGTCGACATTCCGACAGAAACGGTTAATTTTCGCAAAAAAAATGCATTGGTATGACTTTTTTCATAAACAAGTAGCTAAATGATGCCTAAACAAGCTCGCGAAAACCGCATCTCGATATCTTGTTCCTAACCTAAAATATCGGCCAAAGAAAACTTTATATGAAAATCCCTTAAGTTTTTATTTTTTTTAAACTGTTTTTCTGGAATTGTTTCTATTATGTAAGTTGTGGCCCTAAAAAAGGACCGATTTAAAGGAGGAAGGTTTTTTAATGCCCCCGTAAATGCTCGAAATGATGACCATCACGCTCTATGCATTGCTGAAGCCTCTCATGACTAGACAAAACTGCAGCTTCAATTTCGGCTCGGTATGTTACGTATTGCGTTACGAATCCGGTTTTTCATATCTTCTCTAGTAGTAGATTGAGTCCGAAACACGATGTCCTTTAAGCGCCCCCATAAATAAAAATCGAGGCAAGTTAAGTTCTGGCGATCGCGGAGGCCATGGAAACAGACTTCCTCTTCCAATCCACCGCTGTTGAAATACTGCACTAATATGCTCTCGCACATTAATAGCAAAATATGCTCGGCAACCATACAACTGCAAAAACAATTTCCAGAGGCACATCTTCCAACAACAACGGTAATTGATTGACCAAAAAGTCAAAAAATACGTTGCCATTTAGGGGTTGCTCGAAAAAATATGGCCCAATAAATTCTGCTACCCAGTATGCCACACCATATATTTAAACCCCAACGTTCTTGGCGCTGAACTTCATGCAACCAATGGGGATTTTCTGCAGACCAATAATGCATGTTGTGCAGATTGACTCTCCCGCACTACTGAAGGTGGGTTCATCGGTCCAAAGAATTTGAAATAAAAATTCTCTATTTTTTTGCATATCACGCCTAACATCCAATGGCAATAGTCTAACCTTCGATCAAAATCTTCCTCTTTCATGGCCTGAATACCTATATATTTTGATCGCCATTAGAACTTACATATGGTCCTTCAAAATATTTTGAACCGTTGTCCGTGATATGCCCAACTCAGTGGATAATGCTAACATGAGGATTTCCTTCAATATAGCCCAGTACACGGTTAATCATTTCTTGTGTTCTTCCAATTCTTTGCCGTGGAAACGTAGGCCGAAAACTACCATTGGCTCGTAAGCTCGCCACTAATCGGGGAAAAACTCTTACATCGCAAGGACGCCGATTTGGATATCGAGCCGCGTAAACTCTTTTAGCTACTGCGGCATTCTGAACACATTCAAAATAAACCGCAAGCATATCAACAGCTTCATTATTCGTTAAACGCATTTTGAAAGCACAAAAATTGCTCAAAGTAACGCGAAAGTATTGACAACTATTGATAACTTGAGGATTATGTGTTTTGTTTAGGTATCTGTTTCCATTGCCTGCTTCTATTAATTGTATTTTTCGTATATATCCATAGTGAATATGCATTTAAACAAACAAAAAATAGGCCTTTCGTATAACTTTTAGCATTGCTTACTTGCCCGTAGTAATTCCAAAAAGGGTGATTTTATTCTGGTGTATAAATTTACAAACATTTAAAATCGCAATTTGTAGGTAACCTATTCAGAGCCGAAATTGAAGCTGCTGTTTTGTCAAGCCATGAGAGGCCTCAGCAATGCACAGAGTGATGGTCAGCATTTCGAGCATTTACGGGGGCATTAAAAACCTTCCTCCTTTAAATCGGTCCTTTTTAGGGCCACAACTTACATAATAGAAACAATTCCAGAAAAATATACTTAAAAAAAAATAAAAATTTAAGGTTAAGTTTTCTTTGGCCGATATTTTAGGTTAGGAGCAAGATATCGAGATGGGGTTTTCGCGAGCTTGTTTAGACATCATTTAGCTGTTTGTTCATGAAAAAAAGTCATACCAGTGTGTTTAATTTTTTTGCGAAAATTAACCGTTTCTGTCGGAATGTCGAACAAAGCCCTCTAGCGACGACATGTGGAACTAACAAAAGTTCAATTATTTTAACATTTGTAGCCCAATAAAAGCTATTTTCAGCGCGCCCAAGTTTGTTAAAATCAGAATAGCCGTTTGGAAGATACGGGAGCTGATTTAAGGAAACCTTTGAATGCCCCCCACCACTTTATTTTTATAGATACGTCAAAAAGTGCCAAACAAAAAAAGTTCAGATTATCCTCGAGATCAGTTATTTTTTTATTAGGTTAATATAGCAGAATTCACAGAAACATCACTTTTTTAGATTCAAGATTGCAGTTACGCCCCCTAGCGGCCATTTCAGAAACATGAAAATATTTCCCAGGTTTTTGTATTGTCCGTTTTAGTAATAACTTTTTTTTGCGCAAGCCTCTACGATGTATAGTTTCCCAGATACAGTACCTCGCATTCTTAGTTGGCCACCCTATACATAGTTTTTACACATTTTTTCGGTATACTTATCAAATTCTTTTTTGTAATTAGATTCCGATCGTTTCGGAACAATACTGGATTCGGCTTCTGCTTTTCTTAGAGTATCTTTGCATAAATTCAAATCTTTGTCGGACTGCATTTTGTACCAATGGCAAAATATTTAGTTAAGACAGTTGATTTGTAATTTAAAAGAAATTTCTCCTTCTCCGTCCCCTTACTGAGGAGTATTTGGTACCCCTCAGACTATTTGAGTTATGAGTCCATGTCCCGTATTTCCTTTTTACATAAATGATTATCTTATACTTGACACAGAATTTTTGTTCAATACTATAGCTATAACAATTTTTATATTTGGTATATGAAAATCATAAAATATTTATTCAAAATATTAAATTAACGTAACATTCATTTTTGAGGTTAATAATGCAAAAGAAGTGCCACACAATATACAGGGTGTTACAAAAAAGTAGGCCAATCCGTTAACCACATATTCTTTGGGACAAAATAAGGGGACTTTTCTTATGTCACTTTTCATTTGAACGCTTCCTTTTCGATATATAGGGTGTCAAACTTCACTTTAAAAGTGTATTTTTTATTCTCTCTGGTGTGTTTTAAGATATCGTTTTCAAATTTGGTACAAATCTTACTCTTTTCTACGTGCACCTTTTGTATGATTTTAAGTAAAAAATTCAAAGAACTAATAGAAAAATAAGAGGGGTGTGGTAACCTTTAACCCCCCATTTTTTCTGACGAACGCCTATAAACATCGCATCCATTTTTAGTAGTAGTTTGATGATTTATCTAACTTTCTTGGCTCTTGTAAACTTTTGATTTGATGCTTCCTTTATGACATACTTTTAGTTATTCGACTAGGTGTTGCGATTTTTTTAACAATTTTTTTATTTTATTAATCAGAATAAATTCATCATAATAACTCAAAACAATCAATTGTGCTAATAATTATAATACGAAGTTGGATGCAAATAATTAAATTAAATGTTCGCGAATGCACCTTCTGGCTCTTTTTATAACTGAAAACCGTATATTTTGGAAAATGTTCGGTTTCAATCTAAATACTTCTGCACCTTCTGCGGTACGATCCCTCAATTGATTTTGATTTATTATTGGAACCGTGTAAACGAAATCTTTCATGAATCACCAAAAACTGAAGTCCAGTCGATTTAAGTCGGGGGAACGAGGTGGCCAATGAATAGGCGCATCCTGTCTCCGACCAATCCAGTGATTAGGAAAATATTGGTTCAAGTGGTTCCGAACATTATTGCCATAATGTGGCGGAGCTCCGTCAAGTTGAAACCACATATTTCATTTCATCAAGTAAATTTGTAAACTCATTTTGTAAAAAAAATAAAAAATGTTCGGCATTTAAGTTTGGTGGCAAAAATACCGGACATAAAAGAAAATTGTCTAAAGTTCCTACCCACCGTTTACTCTAAAATTTACTTGATGACTGGTTTCTACAAGAGCTCTTGGATTTTCATCTTTCCAAGCATGGGTGTTGTGGATATTCGTTATACCATTTCGCGTAAAGGTAGCTTCATCCGAAAATAAAATGGATCTAACAAACCGGCGGGTACGGTTATTTTCATTACAGAGCCAGTTGCAAAAGATGTTTCTTGGCTGAAAATCTTGCGGCAATAAGTTCTGTACTCTATGCACATGATATCGATGTAATGAGTGACGTTTTAAAATTCTATGCACGTCTGTCGAATTTATATCATTTCCAATCTGTCGAGCTATAATCCTAGTACTAGTACCCGGATTTTGTTCAACTATTTGCAAAATTTGTTCCTCTTGATTTGGTGTAATTTTACGTGGCCGTCCACATGTTCCTATTCGTTGTTCGAATTTTCCAGTGTCTCTTAGGCGGCGTACTAAACTTAAGAAAAATTTCCTTTTTGAGTGATACCGATTTTGATACATTTCTGCATAACCCCTTGAAGCTAAACTAGCATTAGAATCACATTTTCCTAAAGTGAGAATGGTTATTCAAAATGTACAACCTAGAGATTTTATTTGAAATCTTACCCATAAGTAAAATCATATCAGTCATTTCAGAAAATTCCAAAATATTCTCTCTATTGGCCATACCTTATTATTCAGTTTAGCGTTTGAACTCAATAGTCGTTCGAAATTTTTACAGCGATTAATTTGACAAACATTTTACAAGACGTATAAAAAATATTAGGTTTTCAATTATTTAAAAAAATAAAAAGGTGCAATCGCGAAGGCTGTGGACGCATCGAACATTAAATTATGTTGTATGCGACGTAGTATTGAATTATTAACTCAACTGATTGTTTTAAGCCATTATTATGGATTTATTTTTAACTAAGCTTCTATGGGTGCCTTTGTTATTATAACAGTTACAGAGTCGGTTAAATTAGCAATATTGGGTAGAATTTCAAGACCAATCAAATGGCGTTTTGAGTTTTGATCAGTGTTGCCAACTTTCGTAGTTATTTAGGAAAAACTAAAAATGAGCCGAATTTTCAAACTCAAATATCTTTGAAACCGTTGCAAATAAATCTAAAACACAAGAGAAGTAATTGACAGATATTGTTACGAACTTTAAGATAAGCCTACTTTTAAATTTATTTTGCATAATAAATAATAATAAATCAAAATCAATTGAGGGATCTCATCGCAGAAGGTGCAGAGGTATTTAGATTGAAACCGAATATTTTCCAAAATATTCGGTTTTCAGTTATAAAAAGAGCCAGAAGGTACATTCGCGAAGGCGGTGGACACATCGAACATTTAATTTAATTATTTGCATCCAACTTCGTATTATAACTATTAGCACAATTGATTGTTTTAAGTTATTATTATGAATTTATTCTGATTAATAAAATAAAAAAATTGTTAAAAAAATCGCAACACCTAGTCGAATAACTAAAAGTATGTCATAAAGGAAGCATCAAATCAAAAGTTTACAAGAGCCAAAAAAGTTAGATAAATCATCAAACTACTATAAAAAATGGATGCGACGTTCATAGGCGTTAGTAAAAAAAAATGGGGGGTTAAAGGTTACCACACCCCTCTTATTTTTCTATTAGTTCTTTGAATTTTTTACTTAAAATCATACAGAAGGTGCACGTAGAAAAGAGTAAGATTTGTACCAAATTTGAAAACGATATCTTAAAACACACCAGAGATAATAAAAAAATACACTTTTAAAAACTGAAGTTTGACACCCTGTATATCGAAAAGGAAGCGTTCAAATGAAAAGTGACATGAGAAAAGTCCCCTTATTTTGTCCCAAAGAATATGTGGTTAACGGATTGGCCTACTTTTTTATAACACCCTGTATATTTTTTGAAATACGAGAGTAAGGTATATTATATAATAAAGAAGTTTGGTTTATTGCGAGGAAACTGACCTTTTGTGGGGAAAACTATGCACGCCACTAAATTCTACGAAAAATTCTGTATAAAATCCACTTTTCACCATTTCGATAACTTACAAGGCAAAGCAGATACGAGGGGTGCTTAAAATTTGCAAATTTTGAATTTCGCCATGTATCTCAAATACTAATGGGACTATGACAATTCTGTTTGTGGCATCTTTAGTTTCACGAAAAACTAGAACAGGATCGCGAGAACCCCATCTTTCTATCTTTTCACGCAAACGAGATACCCTACAATTTCAACCAAAATGGGACACTGTGTACACATAAAGTCAAAAAAATGCACATGCAAAATCATTCATCTAATCTTTGTTTTTGGTTGTCGAAATTAGGTAAGGAGGATGTAGTACATATGAAATATTATCGGAATTAAATCTAGAACTCCTAATTAGATAATTAGGTATTATTAAAATAAATTATGTACACCTTGTGCATTGTTTTAATTTGGGTTTTGTAACTATATCCTATCAATTTGGAATTTCATAAACATTCTAATTGTTTATCGTTTCAATATTCATTTCCTAATTCCCTTTAATAAACAGTACACAATGTTAATTGATAATAAATTCAAACGTTTCCATTCATGAATTAATTAAGTATTATTGCGTATTAATTAATAAACAGTTTTTTAGTACATGATTGCTCTTATTTCTTATCTGAGGTTTCCTTAAAAAAAAACAGCAAACAGAAAACAAGATTAAAATTAAATTAGAGGAATTAACAAAATGTTTTGATATAATTCAAATTCGATTCAGTATCGTTATTAACACAATTTTTGAGAACCTTGATCTTGCTTATCTATTTTTTAGATGTAAACACTGCGTCAATGATATTAAAAACCATGAATAATATAATTGTAACTGAAAAGTAACATGTTTTTCTTGTAAATCATGCTGTTTCAAAGTATCGATTTCCATAATATAGTAAACACCTTGTATCAAAAAGAGCTGAAAAACAGGCATCAGATGTTTCATAGAAAATTTCAATGGTAGACATGTACTCCCAAAATTTCATCCATCTCCTTTGCTTCGGTATTGTTAATTAGCCTTCCCGTTATCTGCAGAAACCAACACTATTGTAGTGAATCATTGAAAACGTGGAATTTTGCCAACAAACTGTATTTAAATACTGCACTATCAAATTTCAATTATCCGCATTGCGTGTAAATGCATAAGCACTAAAGGGACAAAAAATCTGCAACTGGCAACAACTGCACACGTAACTAGTTTATTTATAGGAAACTTCGATAACATTAACATTTTTTTTTGTAATTTCACAACGACGCAATAATTTATTTAAATTTAATTTAGAAACCTATATCATTGAATACAAGAAAAGTTAATAAAGATAAAAACTAGAAATGAAAGACAATTACCTTAACAACTTAAACAAGGGTGTGTATGTGCACTTCCATTATAAAACCTTTGGTACAACGTCTTCTCTATTCTGGAGAATGATGGCAACTGTTCGACGTCGGCGTCGTTCTATTTAAGGCGTTAACGTCGACATTCTAGATCGATAATACACAAAATTATAGAAATACGTACAAAATAACAATTTTGACCGTCTGTAAACTCTAAACAAGTGTGAACAAACTTATACATGTATTTTTGCATTCTATTGTAATCTTTGTAATCTTTTAAACATTGTTTCAGCTTTAAAAGTATTATAAGCCAAGTAAATTGTAACGCAAATTCTTTCAAAATCGTAAATTAAATGAACGAATTTCTCGTAGCTCCAATTCACCTTGGTTTGTTAATCAAATATATGAAGAAATCAATATTGCCTTTATCCACATCACCAGTATCTTTAATTCCTCCTTTCTCACATATTCCCATCAACATAGGAGTAGAGTAAATGTTGTGCTATAGGAAAAAGTCGCCTATATCTTACCAGTTCCTTAATCGTACATCTTCAATATCTGCTTCACAATTGCATTAGGGATACACATTGCGGTATATTTAGTAAGTTCAACTAAACAACCAGTAATATGTAATATAACATCATGGAGGAAAAGGATAGAGCGAAAAGTAGAGAACTTAAGAAAATAGCTCTGATTATTGGCGGAGACCAACAGAAACAATAAAGAAAATGCATAAACCAAGATAAGAGCTATTTACAAGAAAATGAAAGGCGTGAACAGAAACTTAAAGTCGTGGAAATACTTAAAGAGAAAACGATGGCAAGTAGTCAAGGAATAGGAAGACACGAAGAAAGCAATGGATTAACTTAACCTAACTTAACTTAACTTAACTTAACCTTCACGCCATTCCCTTGCGGGGTGGGCAAAACAATCCCTGTCTCTTACTTATTTTTCGTTCACAATATTTCTCCATGCTTTCCTATCTTCGCATACCTCCCTAGCTTCCGCAAGATTCATACATTCATTCTTTATCTTGTCCCTTCTCGTTTTACCACATGCGCTTATCAGGAATCTCATACCCACGGTATTTAATTTTCTTTCGTGCTTTTTTTGACATACCCACGTCTCACTTCCATACAGTACTGACGGGACAAATACGTCATTATGATTGCTCGTTTCGTAGCTAGGTTCATGCTTTCGTTTCTCATTGTCGTCCACATACTTCGAATCACAGATAGAGATTTATTGCCATACATACATATTAACTTAAAAAGAAATTCCAAAGACGCCCGCATCTATAAAAATATCGATAATACAGCTACAGCATTTTCAATCATATTTATATATTTTTTACATTTATTTCGCTTTACATTAAAAAACTTTATAAAGAAACTTAAATTTTCTTTAAAAGATACGTCCACACAATTTTCCCCCACTTAAACCTTACATTAAGAATTTGTGCCGTTAAATTACGCATCATATAAAAAAATGGAACAGAACTCTCCGCCGCTGGATTTCTCCTAAAACCTAATCAGCTCGAAGCCAAATGAAAATAAGCTTATAAAATTTTAAGTACGTAGATTCTTTCGTTCTGGGGTTATCGTGGATCCTAACATACATCCATAATCACGCACGAACGCACGCACGCACACACCCATCCACACACACACACACGCAA